>JAGVVM010019497.1:0-18979 GCA_019149425.1 Psidium friedrichsthalianum
CCCAAGCGTCGATCACAGAGCAGGCCAAATTCATAGTCTCACAAACCACAGGATAAGGCAGCATAACGATCTGACAATCAGCCAACAACCACACTCATTGGGTCATACCACAAGCAGACCTAATACCCTGCCCAACGTTTTACGGTCTATTGGTTCAATTCGGGGCCTCACAAGATCATGGCTTTGGGGTTCTCACCTTAGAACTGGCCCATTAGTTAAGTTGGACCCATTAAGAATCAAGGCCCAATAAGGTGGTTGGGCTCATTAAGCCAAGTGGGCCTATTCAAGTAAGTTGGCCCATTTAGGTTCTAAGGCCCATCAAGGTCAGTCAGGTCAATAAGATGGGTCAGGCCCAATGAAGTGGGTTAGCTCATTAAGGTAAATGGGCCCATTAATTTAAGTTGGGTCCAATTGGGTTTCAAGGCCCATTACTCAATTAAAAGCCCACGATTTAATTGTAAGTTATTAAATAATTCGAGGCCCAATAAGAATAAATTTTCGTGCAGAGCCCAAGCCCATATGCTAAAACAAGCTTAAGAGGCCCATTATGGCCCATTTAGGCCCAAATCAAGTCCCTAGGCCCATGTACATTATTGGACCCTAAAGTTTCATATTCAAGATTATGAATAAGGTCCGATTTACTTAAATTTTCTTCCATTAAAAGCCCACTACCAAAACTTGGGCCCAAGAGTTCCATTTTTGTTCAATTAAGCCCAATTCCATCCCTTAAGCCCATTCACTAACTTGGGCCCACAATTCCACACGCCTACACAATCATATGCAGCCCACCATTAACTTTCTAAGGCCCATGTTCAAGAATAACCAGCCCATACGTTCGGCCCATTAGAATATGCATGATTAGCCTAAAGCCCATTAGGCTTAATTACCCATAATACACCCTAATTACCATCATTAGCCACTAATACCATAACCCATACACACATACAACAAGCCTAAGCCAAGATTAGGGGATGAAGCTTACTGGTAGGGGCTAGACACGGCGGCGGCAACGACGGGGAGAGGGCGGTCGGACGGGTGTGCTCTCGGCCTAAGAGGGAACGGCCGAGTTGGGTCATCAAATGAGGTAAGATGGCCATGGAAATGAGAGAGAGAAGACTCAAGAGGCTTACCAAGGAATGAGGGCGGTCGGTGATGAAGGACGGTGGCCGGACGACGTTGGAGACGGCGACGACGCGGACGGCAACGGGCGGATGACGAGCTTGAGCCGAGAGAGAAAGGGAGAGAAATGAGGTCGGTTCGGTCCAAGGGGAGGCTTCATGGCCCCGAGAAATGGAAGGACAAGGGGCATAGAGGGCTTACCAAGGGAGACGGGACGATGACGGTGGCGGTGGAGCTCGGACGGCGGCTTCTTCTCGGGCGGGCGAGCTAGGCCGGCCGAGAGAGAAAGAGAGAGGGAGGACCGGTCGGGGTTCCTTCAAGGCCACGGGATGAAGGGATGAGAGACTAGGGTAGGCCTCCGTACGAAGATGAGGTGATGACGGTGGCGGTCCGTCGTGGTTGAGGACGGTCGACGACGGCTCGGGCGGTGGACGGTGGCGGAGCAAGCGGGTGAGAGGGAGCCGTGAGGGAGAGAGATCATGAGAGGGAGATGGAGAGGAGGGGGCGGTCGGCCGAAGCTAATGAGGGAGGAGAGAGATTATAAGAGTTTTATGGAAAAATCAAAATTGGAGATTATAATGGAGTTGGTGAAATAGTGACATGATGTGTACTTGATGTGATCTTGAGTTGATTGATGGATTTTCTTGGAAATTGGGCCATGATGTGATTGATTGATTTGATTGATGGGATTGATGTGACATCCGATTTGATTGACTTGCCTCGATTTGCGTGCCAGATGCACCGATCGGGTCTCGAGCGCGAACTGATTTTGGACTGGATTTGGTGTCGGTCTATCGAATCCACTCTCAAAAATCCTAATTGGTCTCATTCTAAGGGTTGAGCATTTACCGGGGGCATTTCGGTAATTTTCCATTCACATCTTGCTTCTCGACGTGCACCGGCTGTCTGCCCTTCGAGCGACGTTTCTGAAACTGAATCCATTTCTTCGTTGTGTTTCTCTTACCGATTCGATTGTCTAATGTCGGATTTCATTTCGTGGTCAATTTCATTAAATACCGACTCTGCCTCAGTCTCAGACCAACGGGCGGCTGATTGGGAAAAATTCCCAGATAGCCTTTCCCCTTCGGTTGGTCATCTCAGGGTAGCTAATCCTGAGTGAGCGTTGAATCAGAGTGTAATAACGAAGTGTTTCCATTCATTTAGAAATTCCGATCAATGAGTCGAATTTTCAGACTGTCATAGCCTCAACTGCGTGTGGTACGCCTTACGTTGGCCTCGCTTATCCCTCCATTTCCCCGCGTAAACGACGCCTCAGGGCTCATCCCACATGTCACACCTCCAGGTGACTCATGCCATGCTCACAGTACATGATGTTTAAACACAATCACAGTATGTCAATCATAGAGCAGGCAATTTCAGAGATCTCACAAGCAAGGAGGTATATAATTCGACAATTGGTCTAACAACCCATATCCATCGGAGTGGGCCACATGCAGACCCTGTACCCAACACGCAATTTCACAATCAACTGGATTCGATTCGGGTACCCCACGTAATTATATTAGACCCTCACGTCCTCATGAGACAGACTCTCACTTGGACTCGATCGAGCTTTACTTTACCCTTAGAATTCAGTCCAATTTGGCTTGATGGCTCGACCCAACTTGGTCTTTGCCATTCAACCCTGGCCCAACGTCGGCCCACGATTAAAATTGAGGATACCCTTTTGGGTCATATTTAGCTCTTATTGAATTTAGCTAAGCCCACATAACCAAGGCCCAGTCGACCTTTCTTAAAAGATTGGCCCATTAAATCGAGTTAGGCCTAATTAGTTAAGTTAGGCCCATTTGGGTCTAAGGCCCATTTACTAATCATAAGCCCATGATTTAATTATAAGTAATTAATTAATTTAAGGCCCATTATTATTTTATGAAATTCGGGTAGGGCCCAAGCCCATATTTTAAAGTAGGCTTATTAGGCCCATTATAGCTTAATTAGGCCCAATTGCCAACCTTAAGCCCATGTACACTATTGGGCCCTAAATTTTTATGTTCAAGGCCATTATTAAGGCCCATTTTAATTAGATTTTCGTCCATATGGTGGCCCATCAAGATAACTTAGGCCCATTAGCCTTTATTAGCTTGGTTTAGCCCAAAACAAGTCCCCAAGCCCATATGTTCCCTTCGGCCCATCCAATCCACGCTTAGTTTCCCCATTTGCAGCCCATATTAAATAATCCAAGGCCCAATTGAATATGACCAGCCCATACACATGGCCCAACGGCCAAATTATCAAATTAACCTAATGACCTTTAATCATAACCTAACATTAGCTACACAAACAATCATCATTAGCCACTAATACATCATACCACATGCATATACCACATGCCTAAGCCACGATTAGGGGTAGAGCTTACCTATTAGGGCCGAAAATGGCGACAGGACGGCAAGGGACACCGGACGGCCAGACGGAGCTCACGGCCTACAAGGAGGAAACAACGGGGTCGGGCTTTCAAATGGGGTTGGACGGCCACGAACATGAAGGGAAGGAAGTCTAGGGAGCTTACCAATCGAAGACAAGATGATGGCGATGGCGGTGGAGGGCCGAACGACGACGAACGGGCGGCGGCTTCGGGCGGAGCTCACGGCGGACGAAGGAAGAAGAGGAAGAGAAGAAGAAAATGAAGAAGAAGAAGAAGAAGATGGCGTCGGGAAGAATGAGAGGGAGGAAGAGAGAGAGAGAGTGATTATAAAGTTTAAAATGGGTGGAAAAATCAAATAAAATCAAGTTAGTGGGGTTAGGTGAACTTGATAAGATGTGAAGGAGACTTGATGTGATTGTCTTGGAAGTTGCGCTACTTGATTTGATTGATTTGATTGATGTGATTGATTGGACATTGATTGATTTGACACTTGATTTGACTTGCCTCGATTTGGGTGCTAAATGCACCGATCGGATGTCACGCCCCGAACCCCAATCGAGCCCGCGACATCCCTGCTCATATCGTGAAGAACCCTGCGTACGCCTGGCCTACGAATAGCGACGGCCCAGGATGCACATCGCGGCCAAGCTACGCTAGCACAAAACGACAACAACCTGAAACCTACAGAAGCGTGCCTCCTACACATGCATACATGCACAAGATAATAGGGTAGTATGAAGAGACAAGAACACTTTTACAAAAGGAAACAACATCACATATATATATAATCGAGCGTTAAGTACAGACCTCCAAAAAAAAACCTCATCCTATGGTCACAACACCTACGCTCTCGCTATCTCCAAAATCAGACCAGTAACAGCAGGACTCAGTCCTCCTCAGGCTCCTCCTCGGGATCTTCCTCGGGGTCCTCCTCTGGATCCTCCTCGTCAGTGTCTATCGCATCACCCTCCTCGTGACCGTCAATCTCAGAACGTCCTGGGGATGGCAACTCCTGTAGTAGGTCGGGGTCGATCACCTCGCCACCATACTCAGCTGGCTGCAACAAGATAGGGTCGTCCTCCATAGGGATCGGAGAATCTCTCTGGGGTCCCTCAAAGCCATACAGGCCCTCCCTATACCAGGCCTCGAATCTATGGGGTACCAGGCAGGGTCCACCCTGATCTACTAGTACAGTCGTCACATGCCTATGCCACATCACAGCATGCATATCAAAATGGAGGGTGATCTGGGTATCCATCTGCACTGGCAGTCCAAAAAGCATCGGTGGTGCAGCCATCACGGGTGACCTGGATCTGTAAGAAGAAGGGCAACCACCGCCCGTGAGTCGAAACTCAATAAGCTCACCATTAATCCTAGCGTAGGATAGCGTATACTGGTGGGGTCGGTCCTACCCAGTGGACTAGGGTTGCGCTCCAGGGTTCAGACACTCTCAGTTATCCTCGGGACCAGACCCAGATATACATAACAGACGTATAATTCATAACAATACAGTTCATATCGTACAGACGGGCACAAGAGACAATTAAACATGATGCCATATGCAAACTGATGTGGGCCTCAACCGGCCATAACGGATCTCAATGGATCATGCCCGTCTATCACTCCAATTCCCTTCAGGGCTCATCCAACAGTGCCACTCGGCGAATTTCCTCAACTGCGTATCTGACGCCTTACGTTGGTTTCTCCCTTTTCTCTCCACTTCCCCGCGTATCAACGCCTCTGGGGCACCTTCTCTTGTCACATCTCTGGTGACTCATGCCATGCTCTCAATATATGCAGGGCCCACATGATTGTAACCAGCAATTCAGACATAGAGCATGCATGCGATGGTATATAAGCACAAGTACAGAGCACATCAAGAAGTCATCAAAGTAATCACGTGCTTGTTAAGCCCAAACTATAAGAGATCTAGTGGCACACACACGGCTCCTCGACCAGCCAAGCTCAATGGAATACATCATACCCTATCGCTGGTTAAACCCATATGAATTAGAACCCTGCCTTATCGGACTCGGTAACTCGGCCTAAGCCCAATCGCCCCTGTTAGCTCCTTGGGAGTCAGTAACCCACAACTAATGATTCAGTGTTTTTCATAACCCCTCGGGTGTAGTTGAATTAGGCTTAGCTTGGTTTAAGGTCCATTTAGTGGATTCAGGTTCGAATAGGCCTGCAGCCCGTTCTAAAGTTCAAGGCCCACAAAGGTAGTTAGGTCCCCTAAGGTAAGTCGGCCCATTACGGTGTTTCAAGCTCATTAGTCAAGTTGGGCCCATTAAGGTTCATAGATTAAGGAGACGGGTTAGGCCATTAAACCAAGTTGGGCCTATTAAATTAAGTTGGGTCCAATTAGTTCCAAGGCCCATTGACCAATCATAGGCCCATGAATTAATTCTAAGATTAATATAATATTTAGGCCCATTATAAGTATTAAAGCCCATTTTCAAGTACTAGACCATTAAGCCCAATTAGATTTTTGGCCCAAATGATGTCCTAAGCCCATGTACATTAATTGGGCCTCATTTTTAATAGGCCCAATTATTTAATGGGCCTAACCCGTCTCCTTAATCTATGAACCTTAATGGGCCCAACTTGACTAATGAGCTTGAAACACCGTAATGGGCCGACTTACCTTAGGGGACCTAACTACCTTTGTGGGCCTTGAACTTTAGAACGGGCTGCAGGCCTATTCGAACCTGAATCCACTAAATGGACCTTAACCAAGCTAAGCCTAATTCAACTACACCCGAGGGGTTATGAAAAACACTGAATCATTAGTTGTGGGTTACTGACTCCCAGGGAGCTAACAGGGGCGATTGGGCTTAGGCCGAGTTACCGAGTCCGATAAGGCAGGGTTCTAATTCATATGGGTTTAACCAGCGATAGGGTATGATGTATTCCATTGAGCTTGGCTGGTCGAGGAGCCGTGTGTGTGCCACTAGATCTCTTATAGTTTGGGCTTAACAAGCACGTGATTACTTTGATGACTTCTTGATGTGCTCTGTACTTGTGCTTATATACCATCGCATGCATGCTCTATGTCTGAATTGCTGGTTACAATCATGTGGGCCCTGCATATATTGAGAGCATGGCATGAGTCACCAGAGATGTGACAAGAGAAGGTGCCCCAGAGGCGTTGATACGCGGGGAAGTGGAGAGAAAAGGGAGAAACCAACGTAAGGCGTCAGATACGCAGTTGAGGAAATTCGCCGAGTGGCACTGTTGGATGAGCCCTGAAGGGAATTGGAGTGATAGACGGGCATGATCCATTGAGATCCGTTATGGCCGGTTGAGGCCCACATCAGTTTGCATATGGCATCATGTTTAATTGTCTCTTGTGCCCGTCTGTACGATATGAACTGTATTGTTATGAATTATACGTCTGTTATGTATATCTGGGTCTGGTCCCGAGGATAACTGAGAGTGTCTGAACCCTGGAGCGCAACCCTAGTCCACTGGGTAGGACCGACCCCACCAGTATACGCTATCCTACGCTAGGATTAATGGTGAGCTTATTGAGTTTCGACTCACGGGCGGTGGTTGCCCTTCTTCTTACAGATCCAGGTCACCCGTGATGGCTGCACCACCGATGCTTTTTGGACTGCCAGTGCAGATGGATACCCAGATCACCCTCCATTTTGATATGCATGCTGTGATGTGGCATAGGCATGTGACGACTGTACTAGTAGATCAGGGTGGACCCTGCCTGGTACCCCATAGATTCGAGGCCTGGTATAGGGAGGGCCTGTATGGCTTTGAGGGACCCCAGAGAGATTCTCCGATCCCTATGGAGGACGACCCTATCTTGTTGCAGCCAGCTGAGTATGGTGGCGAGGTGATCGACCCCGACCTACTACAGGAGTTGCCATCCCCAGGACGTTCTGAGATTGACGGTCACGAGGAGGGTGATGCGATAGACACTGACGAGGAGGATCCAGAGGAGGACCCCGAGGAAGATCCCGAGGAGGAGCCTGAGGAGGACTGAGTCCTGCTGTTACTGGTCTGATTTTGGAGATAGCGAGAGCGTAGGTGTTGTGACCATAGGATGAGGTTTTTTTTTGGA
Source organism: Psidium friedrichsthalianum (assembly GCA_019149425.1). Taxonomy (NCBI): domain Eukaryota; kingdom Viridiplantae; phylum Streptophyta; class Magnoliopsida; order Myrtales; family Myrtaceae; genus Psidium; species Psidium friedrichsthalianum. Next base: position 7,584 of record JAGVVM010019497.1, read on the forward strand.
GGTCTGTACTTAACGCTCGATTATATATATATGTGATGTTGTTTCCTTTTGTAAAAGTGTTCTTGTCTCTTCATACTACCCTATTATCTTGTGCATGTATGCATGTGTAGGAGGCACGCTTCTGTAGGTTTCAGGTTGTTGTCGTTTTGTGCTAGCGTAGCTTGGCCGCGATGTGCATCCTGGGCCGTCGCTATTCGTAGGCCAGGCGTACGCAGGGTTCTTCACGATATGAGCAGGGATGTCGCGGGCTCGATTGGGGTTCGGGGCGTGACATCCGATCGGTGCATTTAGCACCCAAATCGAGGCAAGTCAAATCAAGTGTCAAATCAATCAATGTCCAATCAATCACATCAATCAAATCAATCAAATCAAGTAGCGCAACTTCCAAGACAATCACATCAAGTCTCCTTCACATCTTATCAAGTTCACCTAACCCCACTAACTTGATTTTATTTGATTTTTCCACCCATTTTAAACTTTATAATCACTCTCTCTCTCTCTTCCTCCCTCTCATTCTTCCCGACGCCATCTTCTTCTTCTTCTTCTTCATTTTCTTCTTCTCTTCCTCTTCTTCCTTCGTCCGCCGTGAGCTCCGCCCGAAGCCGCCGCCCGTTCGTCGTCGTTCGGCCCTCCACCGCCATCGCCATCATCTTGTCTTCGATTGGTAAGCTCCCTAGACTTCCTTCCCTTCATGTTCGTGGCCGTCCAACCCCATTTGAAAGCCCGACCCCGTTGTTTCCTCCTTGTAGGCCGTGAGCTCCGTCTGGCCGTCCGGTGTCCCTTGCCGTCCTGTCGCCATTTTCGGCCCTAATAGGTAAGCTCTACCCCTAATCGTGGCTTAGGCATGTGGTATATGCATGTGGTATGATGTATTAGTGGCTAATGATGATTGTTTGTGTAGCTAATGTTAGGTTATGATTAAAGGTCATTAGGTTAATTTGATAATTTGGCCGTTGGGCCATGTGTATGGGCTGGTCATATTCAATTGGGCCTTGGATTATTTAATATGGGCTGCAAATGGGGAAACTAAGCGTGGATTGGATGGGCCGAAGGGAACATATGGGCTTGGGGACTTGTTTTGGGCTAAACCAAGCTAATAAAGGCTAATGGGCCTAAGTTATCTTGATGGGCCACCATATGGACGAAAATCTAATTAAAATGGGCCTTAATAATGGCCTTGAACATAAAAATTTAGGGCCCAATAGTGTACATGGGCTTAAGGTTGGCAATTGGGCCTAATTAAGCTATAATGGGCCTAATAAGCCTACTTTAAAATATGGGCTTGGGCCCTACCCGAATTTCATAAAATAATAATGGGCCTTAAATTAATTAATTACTTATAATTAAATCATGGGCTTATGATTAGTAAATGGGCCTTAGACCCAAATGGGCCTAACTTAACTAATTAGGCCTAACTCGATTTAATGGGCCAATCTTTTAAGAAAGGTCGACTGGGCCTTGGTTATGTGGGCTTAGCTAAATTCAATAAGAGCTAAATATGACCCAAAAGGGTATCCTCAATTTTAATCGTGGGCCGACGTTGGGCCAGGGTTGAATGGCAAAGACCAAGTTGGGTCGAGCCATCAAGCCAAATTGGACTGAATTCTAAGGGTAAAGTAAAGCTCGATCGAGTCCAAGTGAGAGTCTGTCTCATGAGGACGTGAGGGTCTAATATAATTACGTGGGGTACCCGAATCGAATCCAGTTGATTGTGAAATTGCGTGTTGGGTACAGGGTCTGCATGTGGCCCACTCCGATGGATATGGGTTGTTAGACCAATTGTCGAATTATATACCTCCTTGCTTGTGAGATCTCTGAAATTGCCTGCTCTATGATTGACATACTGTGATTGTGTTTAAACATCATGTACTGTGAGCATGGCATGAGTCACCTGGAGGTGTGACATGTGGGATGAGCCCTGAGGCGTCGTTTACGCGGGGAAATGGAGGGATAAGCGAGGCCAACGTAAGGCGTACCACACGCAGTTGAGGCTATGACAGTCTGAAAATTCGACTCATTGATCGGAATTTCTAAATGAATGGAAACACTTCGTTATTACACTCTGATTCAACGCTCACTCAGGATTAGCTACCCTGAGATGACCAACCGAAGGGGAAAGGCTATCTGGGAATTTTTCCCAATCAGCCGCCCGTTGGTCTGAGACTGAGGCAGAGTCGGTATTTAATGAAATTGACCACGAAATGAAATCCGACATTAGACAATCGAATCGGTAAGAGAAACACAACGAAGAAATGGATTCAGTTTCAGAAACGTCGCTCGAAGGGCAGACAGCCGGTGCACGTCGAGAAGCAAGATGTGAATGGAAAATTACCGAAATGCCCCGGTAAATGCTCAACCCTTAGAATGAGACCAATTAGGATTTTTGAGAGTGGATTCGATAGACCGACACCAAATCCAGTCCAAAATCAGTTCGCGCTCGAGACCCGATCGGTGCATCTGGCACGCAAATCGAGGCAAGTCAAATCGGATGTCACATCAATCCCATCAATCAAATCAATCAATCACATCATGGCCCAATTTCCAAGAAAATCCATCAATCAACTCAAGATCACATCAAGTACACATCATGTCACTATTTCACCAACTCCATTATAATCTCCAATTTTGATTTTTCCATAAAACTCTTATAATCTCTCTCCTCCCTCATTAGCTTCGGCCGACCGCCCCCTCCTCTCCATCTCCCTCTCATGATCTCTCTCCCTCACGGCTCCCTCTCACCCGCTTGCTCCGCCACCGTCCACCGCCCGAGCCGTCGTCGACCGTCCTCAACCACGACGGACCGCCACCGTCATCACCTCATCTTCGTACGGAGGCCTACCCTAGTCTCTCATCCCTTCATCCCGTGGCCTTGAAGGAACCCCGACCGGTCCTCCCTCTCTCTTTCTCTCTCGGCCGGCCTAGCTCGCCCGCCCGAGAAGAAGCCGCCGTCCGAGCTCCACCGCCACCGTCATCGTCCCGTCTCCCTTGGTAAGCCCTCTATGCCCCTTGTCCTTCCATTTCTCGGGGCCATGAAGCCTCCCCTTGGACCGAACCGACCTCATTTCTCTCCCTTTCTCTCTCGGCTCAAGCTCGTCATCCGCCCGTTGCCGTCCGCGTCGTCGCCGTCTCCAACGTCGTCCGGCCACCGTCCTTCATCACCGACCGCCCTCATTCCTTGGTAAGCCTCTTGAGTCTTCTCTCTCTCATTTCCATGGCCATCTTACCTCATTTGATGACCCAACTCGGCCGTTCCCTCTTAGGCCGAGAGCACACCCGTCCGACCGCCCTCTCCCCGTCGTTGCCGCCGCCGTGTCTAGCCCCTACCAGTAAGCTTCATCCCCTAATCTTGGCTTAGGCTTGTTGTATGTGTGTATGGGTTATGGTATTAGTGGCTAATGATGGTAATTAGGGTGTATTATGGGTAATTAAGCCTAATGGGCTTTAGGCTAATCATGCATATTCTAATGGGCCGAACGTATGGGCTGGTTATTCTTGAACATGGGCCTTAGAAAGTTAATGGTGGGCTGCATATGATTGTGTAGGCGTGTGGAATTGTGGGCCCAAGTTAGTGAATGGGCTTAAGGGATGGAATTGGGCTTAATTGAACAAAAATGGAACTCTTGGGCCCAAGTTTTGGTAGTGGGCTTTTAATGGAAGAAAATTTAAGTAAATCGGACCTTATTCATAATCTTGAATATGAAACTTTAGGGTCCAATAATGTACATGGGCCTAGGGACTTGATTTGGGCCTAAATGGGCCATAATGGGCCTCTTAAGCTTGTTTTAGCATATGGGCTTGGGCTCTGCACGAAAATTTTATTCTTATTGGGCCTCGAATTATTTAATAACTTACAATTAAATCGTGGGCTTTTAATTGAGTAATGGGCCTTGAAACCCAATTGGACCCAACTTAAATTAATGGGCCCAATTTACCTTAATGAGCCTAACCCACTTCATTGGGCCTGACCCATCTTATTGGACCTGACTGACCTTGATGGGCCTTAGAACCTAAATGGGACCAACTTAATTGAATAGGCCCAACTTGGCTTAATGAGCCCAACCCACCTTATTGGGCCTTGATTCTTAATGGGTCCAACTTAACTAATGGGCCAGTTCTAAGGGTGAGAACCCCAAAGCCATGATCTTGTGAGGCCCCGAATTGGAACCAGTAGACCGTAAAACGTTGGGCAGGGTATTAGGTCTGCTTGTGGTATGACCCAATGAGTGTGAGTTGTTGGCTGATTGTCAGATCGTTATGCTGCCTTATCCTGTGGTTTGTGAGACCTATGAATTTGCCTGCTCTGTGATCGACGCTTGGTGTATTTGTCTGCACATTCTGTTCTGTGAGCATGGCAAGAGTCACCTGGAGTGTGACATGTTGGATGAGCCCCTGAGGCGTCTTCACGCGGGGAACTGGAGAGATAATGGGTGACCAACGTAAGGCATAATGAACGCAATTGTGATATTTGCCAAGTGGCACTGTTGGATGGGCCCTGATGGGAAACGGAGCGATAAGTGGATTGGATCCAAGGGGATCGTTGAGGCAGACTGGTGCATGCATTCATGTTGCATTCGTGTGTGCTGCCATTGATCATTTGTTGGCCGTTCATATTTGATATGTATGATGTATATACCTGCGTGGTCTAGGTACTCCTGTTTCTGGGTGTGGTACTTTCGTCGAGTTGGAGAGTGTACCCGAATTAGTGGACCCGAAACCTTAGTCCGATGGATAGGACCGACCCTATTCGCATACCCTATCCTACGCTAGGTTTAGTGGTGAGCTTGCTGAGTCTCCGACTCACTGGCTGTGGTTGCTTTCTTTTCAGATCCAGGTCGCCAGTGATGGCCGAGCCCCCCGTACTTTTTGGACAGCCTGTGCAGATCGAGACTGAGATCACCCAGCATGTAGACGAGGACGCTGTCACGCCCCGAGCCCCAATCGAGCTCGCGACATCCCTGCTCATATCGTAACGAACCTGGCGTACACCTGGCCTACGGCTAGCGACGGCCCAGGACGGACGTCGCTGCCAGACGACGCTGTGGTCTAGCGCAAAACCTGAAACCTGCGGAAGCGTGCCTTCTATACATGCATACATGCACAAGATAATAGGGTAGCACAAAAGAACAAGAACACTTTTACAAAAAGAAGGCAACATCACATATATACAATCGAGCGTAAGTACAGACCCCAAAAGAAAAACCTCAACTACGGCCAAGACATCTACGCTTGCACTAACTCCAAAAATCCAAGACCAGCAACAGTGGAACTCAGTCCTCCTCAGGCTCCTCCTCGGGATCCTCCTCTGGGTCCTCCTCTGAATCCTCCTCTGGATCCTCCTCGGGGTCCTCCTCGTCGGTGTCCATGGCGTCACCCTCCTCATGGCCGTCAATCTCGGAACGTCCTGGGGACGGCAACTCCTGCTGCGGGTCGGGGTCGATCACCTCGCCACCATACTCAGCTGGCTGCAAAAGGATAGGGTCCTCCTCCATAGGTATCGGTGAGTCTCTCTGGGGTCCCTCGAAGCCATAAAGGCCCTCTCTAAACCATGCCTCGAATCTATGGGGTACAAGGTAGGGTCCACCCTGATCTACTAGTACAGTCGTCACGTGCCTATTCCACATTACGGCATGCATATCAAAATGGAGGGTGATCTGGGTATCCATCTGCACTGGTAAACCAAAAAGCATAGGGGGCGCAGCCATCACTGGCGACCTGGATCTGTAAAATAAGGCAACCACAGCCAGTGAGTCGAGAACTCAGCAAGCTCACCACTAATCCTAGCATAGGATGGCGTATACGAGTGGGGTCGGCCTTATCCAGTAGGCTAGGGTTATGATCCAAGGATAAGACGCTCTCAGTTACCCTCGGTGCCAGACCCTCAACGCAAGTAGACATGCAGGGTATATCAATGCAGATCATAATACACAGACGGGCAATAATAAACAGTCAACCATAATGCCATATGCCAATGATGCGGGCCTCAGTCGGCCATAACGGGTCCCAATGGATCATGCCCGTCTATCTCTCCAATTCCCATTAGGGCTCATCCATCAGTGCCACTCGGCAATTTCCTCAACTGCGTATCTGACGCCTTACGTTGGTTACTCCCTTTTCTCTCCATTTCCCCGCGTAACAACGCCTCTGGGGCACCTTCTCATGTCACATCTCCGGTGACTCATGCCATGCTTTCAATGTATGCGGGGCCCACATATTTACAAACAGTAATTCGGCCATAGAGCACGCATGCAATGGTTCACAAGTACGGGAACAGAGTACATCGAGGAAACATACGAGTACTTACTACATTTAACAGTACAGACATCACATAGGCCCAGCGCACTATAATTGGTTCCCAGAGTAAACCAACCTGATCGCATTATCCCAGGAATCCGCTAAGTTGGAACTCGCTCCAGACAAACCTAGCAGCTTAGGTTAGATCCCAGGGAATCTGTAACCCACGATTAATGATTTAGTGTTTTAATAATTCCTCAGGTGTAATTGAATTAGGCTTAGCTTGGGTTAAGGCCCAATTAGTAGATTTAGGTTCGAATGGGCCTAAAGCCGGTTTTAAGGACCAAGGCCCACAAAGGTAGTTAGGTCCAAGAGGGGAGGTCGGCCCATTACAGTATTTTAAGCCCATTAGTCAAGTTGGACCCATTACAGTTCAAGGTCCAAAGAGATGGGTTAGGCCCATTAAGCCAAGTTGGGCCTATTAACTTAAGTTGGGCCCAAATAGCTTCTAAGGCCCAAGAATTTATTCTTAAGTCATTTGTATGATTTAGGCCCAATATTATTATTAAATTCGTGTAGGGCCCAAGCCCATTTCCAAAAGTTAGTCAATTAAGCCCAATTAGACTATTTTAGGCCCAATTCGCTATCCTAAGCCCATTTACACTAATGGGCCATATGCTTTGATGTCCAAGATCCTAAATTTGGGCCCATCTAATTCTAATTTTCGTCCAAATGTGGCCCATCATCCAAATTAGGACCAATTTGATTAGTTTAGGCCCAAATAGTCTAGAATTAAGCTCCCAAGCCCAATAGAACCCTTCGGCCCATTAGAATACACGCCTACTCATCCATTGCAGCCCAATACGGTTACTTTATGGCCCAAATTTCAAACTCTCCAAGCACCACACGCACGGCCCAACAAGCACCCAAGACTAGCCTAAAGCCCAATAGCTTAATTACACATTTTTGCACTCTAATCACCACCATTAACCACTAATACTACAATCCCTACTCACATACCACTAGCCTAGGCCAAGATTAGAGGATGAAGCTTACCGGTGTGGGCTGGTGGTGGCGGCTGGTCGGCGTTTGGGGCGGTGAAGGGGCGGCGACAACGACGGCGGCTGGACGGCCGAGAGAGAGAGTGAGCGACGATGAGACTTGGCCGGCCTATGGTGGTTCACGGCCCACGAAAATGAAGAGGAGAAGGTTCATGAAGGCTTACCAAGGTGAGGATGGGTAGGTGAGGGCAGGCGGTGGCCGAACGACGGCCGGACGATGACGACGACGGCGACGGCCCGAGCGACGACGAGAGCTGGCCGAGAAAGAGGGGGTGAGATGCGGTCCGGTCGGCGGTTCGTGGTGGCTCCCGTGGCCACGAGAACAAGAAGAAGGAGGGCTAGATGACTTACCGAGATGGGGCGGGACGATGTCGACGAGGGACGGTGGTGGACGGCGGCGGCTCACGGCGGACGACGGGCGAACGAGAGGGGCCGAGAGGGAGAGAAGAGATTCGGGTGGGGGAGAGGGAGAGTGGCCGAAACAAAATGAGGGGAAGAGAGAGAGAGGAATAGATTATAATGAGGAAAATCAATTAAACTAGTTAGTGGATTAGGTAGAATAGTGTATGTGACATGTGATTGAATGAAGTTTGACTTGATTGATGTGTCTTGGAAATTGTGCCATGATTGATTGATTTGACACTTGATTGATTGATGTGACATCTGATTGACGTGACATCTGATTTGACTTGCCTCGATTTGCGTGCCAAATGCACCGATCGGGTCCCGTGCGCGAACGAATTTGGACTGGATTTGGTGTCGGTCTATCGAATCCTCTCCCAAAAATCCTGATTTATCTAATTCTAAGGTCTGAGCATTTACCGGGGGCATTTCGGTAATTTTCCATTCACGTCCTGCTTCTCGACGTGCACCGGCTGTCTGACCTTCAGACGACATTTCTGAAACTGATTTCATTTCTTCATTGTGTTTATCCTACTAATTCGATTGTCCAATGTCGGATTTCATTTTGTGGTCAATTTCATTATATACCGACTCTGTCTCAGTCTCAGACCAACGGGCGGCTGATTGGGAAAAATTCCCAGATAGCCTTTCCCCTTCGGTTGGTCATCCCAGGGTAGCTAATCCTGAGTGAGCGTCGACCAGAGTGTATTAACGAAGCATTTCCATTCATTTAGAAATTCCGACAAATGGGTCGAATTTTCAGACTGTCACAATTCTTCCCTCCTTATAAAAATTTCGTCCTCGAAATTTACAATCTACATGTTCTCACTCCAAAATCAAAATTACATAGGACTATTCAAACAAATGCGGGTGTTTTCTCTTCATCTCATCTTCACTTTCCCAAGTGGCTCCTTCAGTCCCATGGTGCTCCCAGATGACTTTGACCAAAGGGATCGTCTTGTTCCTGAGCACTTGTTCCTTACGATCTTCAATCCTTACTGGCCTTTCCACGTACGAGACGCGGTCATCCACTTCAATGACTTCATGATCGAGTATATGGCCAGGATCCGGCTCATACTTCCTCAGCATCGACACATGAAACACACTGTGAATCTGCGACAAGTTCGGCGGCAGTGCCAGACGATAAGCCAGTGTCCCGATCTTCTCCAGAATCTCGAATGGCCCTACGAATCTGGGACTCAGCTTCCCTTTCTTGCCAAACCGAGATAATCCTCGCATCGGCGACACCTTCAGAAAGACGTGATCTCCCACTTGGAATTCCAATGGCTTACGTCTCTTGTCTGCATAGCTCTTCTGCCTACTCTGGGCGGTCCTCAGTCTATCTCTGATCACCTTGACTGCCTCTACTGACTGCTGCACTAACTCTGGACCTGTTATGCTTTTCTCGCCAACCTCGTCCCAACAGATCGGCGTCCTACAGGCTCTTCCATACAGTGCTTCGAACGGTGCCATTCTGATACTCTGCTGATAACTATTGTTGTAGGCAAATTCCACCAAGTGTAACTGCTCTTCCCAGCCTCCCTTGAAGTCTATTACACACGCTCTCAACATGTCTTCTAGCGTTTGAATGGTCCTTTCCGACTGTCCATCAGTCTGAGGGTGGTAAGCTGTACTGAATCTCAACTCTGTCCCCAAAGCACCCTGCAGACTCTTCCAAAATGTGGCTGTAAAACGAGGATCCCTATCTGACACAATACTCACCGGCACTCCATGCAGTCTTACTATCTGTCTCACGTACAGTTCTGCTAGTTTCTCCAATGTGGAATCCTTTCGCACTGCAATGAAATGCGCAGACTTGGTCAATCTATCCACTATCACCCAAATCGAGTCATTCCCTCTTTGACTCCTCGGCAGTCCTGTCATGAAATCCATAGTGACATGCTCCCATTTCCATTCGGGGATTTCCAATGGTTGCAATAATCCTCCAGGCTTGCAATGCTGTGCCTTCACCTGTTGGCACGTCAAGCACTTGGCTACATGCTTAGCCACATCCACCTTCATCCACCAGTAGTGCTGACGTAGATTTTGGTACATCTTCGTACTCCCGGGGTGAATACTATAGTTGCTTCGGTGAGCCTCAGCCAAGATTCTTTCCTTCAGCTCTTCGTCGTTAGGCACACACAATCGTCCTTTAAACTTCAATATTCCGTCTTCAGTTACTTTGAATTCCTCTTTCCTCTCCTTAGCATCCATTATCACGATCTTCTGGATATCAGGGTCCGTAGACTGCAACTCTTTAATCCTCAATTGAATCTCGGGTTCAATCTGCAGTGTGGCCATCAAGCTTGAGAGGCTTCCTACCTCTATCTTGAACTCAGAGTCTCTGATTTCTTCTAACAGCGTCCATTCTTTTACCATCATATGCGCGACGCTCGACTTTCGGCTCAGAGCATCAGCTACCTTATTCGCCTTTCCTGGATGGTACAGGATGTCACAGTGTAGTCTTTCAGCAACTCCATCCATCGACGCTGTCTCATGTTCAGTTCCTTCTGTGAGAACAAATATTTCAGACTTTGGTGATCCGTGTAAATCTGGAACTTCTCTCCCACCAGATAGTGCCTCCAGATCTTCAGTGCGAACACGATCGCAGCCAACTCTAGGTCATGCGTCGGGTAATTCATCTCATGCGGCCTTAGTTGTCGAGACGCATACGCCACTACTCGTCCATGCTGCATTAGAACACATCCCAGACCTCTCAGCGAAGTGGGTCGGTCCTATTCAGGGAACTAGATTCGCGGTCCAGGGTTCAGACACTCACAGTTCCCTCAGTATCAGACCCTCAGCGCACAAGTAGACGTGCAAGGCATATCAATGCAGATCATAATACATAGACGGGCAGTAACAAGCAGTCAACCATAATGCCATATGCCAATGATGCAGGCCTCAGTCGGCCATAACGGATCCCAATGGATCATGCCCGTCTATCTCTCCAATTCCCATTAGGGCTCATCAAACAGTGCCACTCGGCAATTTCCTCAACTGCGTATCTGACGCCTTACGTTGGTTTCTCCCTTTTCTCTCCATTTCCCCGCGTATAACGCCTCTGGGGCACCTTCTCATGTCACATCTCTGGTGACTCATGCCATGCTCTCAATGTATGCGGGGCCCACATGTTTACAAACAGCAATTCAACCATAAGCATGCATGCAATGGTTCACAAGTACGGGAACAGAGTACATCAAGGAAACATACGAGTAAACTACAACATTTAACAGTATAAACATCATATAGGCCCAGCGCACTATAATTAGTTCCCAGAGTAAACCAATCCTGATCGCATTGTCCCAAGGACCCACTCAGTTGGAACTCGCTCCAGACAACCCAGCAGCTAAGGTTAGATCCCAGGGAATTTGTTACCCACGATTAATGATTTAGGGTCTTAATAACTCCTCAGGTGTAATTGAATTAGGCTTGACTTGGGTTAAGGCCCCATTAGTAGGTTTAGGTTCGAATGGGCCTAGAGCCCGTTCCAAGACCCAGGCCCACAAAGGTAGTTAGGTCCAATAGGGTAGGTCGGCCCATTACAGTGCCTAAAGCCCATTAGCCAAGTTGGGCCCACATAATTTAGCTGGGTCCAATAAGGTTCAAGGTCAAATGAGTGGGTTAGGCCCATAAGGCCGAATTGGGCCTATCAAATTAAGTTGGGCTATTTAGGTCCAAGGCCCATTAACTAATTATAAG
>JAGVVM010019498.1:0-24216 GCA_019149425.1 Psidium friedrichsthalianum
GTAGGGTCCTCCCTGATCCACCAACATAGTAGTCAAGTGCCTATGCCACATCGTGGCGTGCATATCAAAATGAAGAGTGATCTGGGTATCCATCTGCACTGGTAATCCAAAAAGCATAGGGGGTGCTGCCATCACGGGTGACCTGGATCTGTAAAAAGAAGGGCAAACCACCGCCCGTGAGTCGAAACTCAATAAGCTCACCACTAATCCTAGCGTAGGATAGCGTATGCTAGCGGGGTCGGTCCTAACCAGTGGACTAGGTTCGCGGTCCGGGGTTCAGACTCTCTTAGTTTCCTCGTACCAGACCCTCATACGCATAAGTAGGCATGCAAGGCATATCAAAGCAGATCATAATCCACAGATGGGCAATAACAAGCAGTCAATCATAATGCCATATGCCAATGATGCAGGCCTCAGTCGGCCATAACGGATCCCAATGGATCATGCCCATCTATCCCTCCAATTCCCATCAGGGCTCGTCCAACAGTGCCCTCGGCAAATTTCCTCAACTGCGTATCTGACGCCTTACGTTGGTTACTCCCTTTTCTCTCCATTTCCCCGCGTAACAACGCCTCTGGGGCACCTTCTCATGTCACATCTCTGGTGACTCATGCCATGCTCTCAATGTATGCGGGGCCCACATATTTACCACAGCAATTCAACCACAGAGCATGCATGCAATGGCTCACAAGTACGAGAACAGAGCACATCGAGGGAAACATACGAGTAACTTACAACATTTAACAGTATAAACATCACATGGGCCCAGCGCACTATAATTAGTTCCCAGAGTAAACCAATCCTGATCGCATTAACCCGGGGACCCACTAAATTGGGACTCACTCCAGACAACCCAGTAGCTAAGGATTGATCCCAGAAAATCAGTAACTCATGATTAGTGATTTAGTATTTTAATAACTCCTCAGGTGTAATTGAATCAGGCTTGACTTGGGTAAGGCCCAATTAGTAGATTTAGGTTCGAATGGGCCTAAAGCCCGTTCTAGGGACCAAGGCCCACAAAGGTAGTTAGGTCCAATTGGGTAGGTCGGCCCATTGCAGAGTCTTAAGCCCGTTAGTCAAGCTGAGCCCAATAAGGTTCAAGGTCCAAAAAGATGGGTTAGGCCCATTATGCCAAGTTGGGCTTATTAGACTAAGTTGGGCCCAATTAGGTTCTAAGGCCCATGAATTAATTCTTAAGTTAATTATATGATTCAAGCCCATTATTATTATTAAATTCGTGCAGGGCCCAAGCGCATTTCCAAAAGTTAGTCAATTAAGCCCAGTTAGACTATTTTAGGCCCAATTCGTCATCCTAAGCCCATGTACATTAACGGGCCATATGTTCGATGTCCAAGATTATAATTTGGGCCCAATAATTCCAATTTTCGTCCACATGAGGCCCATCATCCCAATTAGGTCCAATTTGATTTGTTTAGGCCCAGTTAGCTTAGAATTAAGTCCCGAAGCCCAATAGAACCCTTCGGCCCATCACCTTACACGCCCATTCACCCATTCCAGCCCATAATTAATGCTTCAAGGCCCAACTAGTGATCCCCAAGCCTCACGCACACGGCCCAACATCCATACCCGAAATGGCCTAAAGCCCATTTGGCTAAATTTCACATTTTGCACACTAATCACCATTATAACCACTAATATTATAATCCCTACTCACATACCACTAGCCTAGACCAAGATTAGAGGATGAAGCTTACCTAGGTGGGCCGAGAAGGACGACGAGGGTGGTGGAGAACTCCGGCGGGCCGATCGGGCTTCACGGCCGATGGGAGGAGAGTGGCGGCGTTGGCTGGTCCCGGCGGTTGCGAGGGCTGTCCACGTCCAAAACAGGTGGTAAGGCACAAATAGAGAGGTAAGGGAACATGGGAAACCAGCCATGGCGGCCGGACGATGATGGGACGACGGCAACGCGGCCGGTGGCCGAACAAACCGAGAGAGAGAGAGACGGTGTCACGGTTTGGTCGGGCTCCAAGGGGTCTCACGGCCACGGCAACAAGAAGAAGAAGAGACTAAAGGACTCACCAGCCGAGGATGATGGCTGATGATGGCGGTGGCGTCGCGTGATGGACGGCGGACGGCAACGGGAGGAGCGGCCACGGGCGGACGTTCGGCCGAGGAAGGAGAAGAAAACGAAGAAGGAGAGAGAGGGAAGGAGAGGGAGTTCGGCCGAAAATGGGTGAGGGAGGAGAGAGAGTGAGGTAGATTATAAGAGTGTAATAAAAATCAAAAATTGAGTTAGTGGGTTAGGTTGAATAGTGTATGTGACATGTGATTGAATGAAGTTTGACTTGATTGATGTGCCTTGGAAATTGTGCTATGATGTGATTGATTTGATTGATTGATTGATGTGACATCTGCTTGATGTGACATCTGATTTGACTTGCCTCGATTTGCGTGCCAAATGCACCGATCGGGTCCCGAGCGCGAACGGATTTCTGACTGGAATTAATGTCGGTCCACCGATTCTATTCTCAAAAATCCTAATTTATCTAATTCTAAGGTCTGAGCATTTACCGGGGGCATTTCGGTAATTTTCCTTTCACGTCTTGCTTCTCGACGTGCACCGCTGTCGGCCCTTCTGGCGACGTTTCTGAAATTGAATCCATTTCTTCATTGTGTTTCTCTTACTGATTCGATTGTCCAGTGTCGGATTTCATTTTGTGGTCAATTTCATTAAATACCGACTCGGTCTCAGTCTCAGACCAACGGGCGGCTGATTGGGAAAAATTCCCAGATAGCCTTTCCCCTTCGGTTGGTCATCCCAGGGTAGCTAATCCTGACTGAGCGTCGACCAGAGTGTATTAACGAAGCATCTCCATTCATTTGAATCTCCGATCAATGGGTCGAATTTTCAGACTGTCACATCGCGGGCTCGATTGGGGTTCGGGGCGTGACTTCCCCGTTCGAGTGGTATCAGAGCAAGGTTAGCTCGATACGAGACCGTTCGAGGATTTGGAGTGATAAGGCTGATGAATTTGGGGTAGTTAGATAGAAAGACCCTAGACCTAGGAATTAGGAAGGGTAAAATGCATGAATTGATTGGCGCATGTGTTTGCAGAGTTAGGTGGCTAGTTTAATGTAGCCATAGACTGTGATGTTTTAGACTAACTTGCAGATGCGTCAGGACCTGAGGTAAGGTTCTAAAGCATAGCCCCGTGAGTAGGGTGCTTGAGTGCTGCTTGCTGATTGGGTAGCTGCTAATTATTGATGCTTGTGTTTGTATGCCTAGTCGGCTGTCGTGCGCTGCTTGACCATCATGCACCGCATGGTTTCTGCATCAAAAGAAATGGTTTAAAATGAAGTCGATTCAAAATAAATGTTTGGGATTTAAAAAGTGCATGCATCATATTTTATTGGGCTGGGTACCGTCAGCCTGGTATGGGACAGGTCTGACGGGATGCCTACAAACCGCGATGAAGCGTGGTATGGGACGCGTGGAGTGGGGCTCTCTATGGAGGTGAATGACTTAGGACTGCTGTTCGCACCAAGAAATGAGGAGGGCAGGGAGTGGTCGCCGGGACAGAGACCCGATCAAGGAGCGGCTCCCGACAGGCTTCTAGTTGAGGTGGCAAATAGAGTGGCCTGGGTTAGGCATCGTCAGGGTGAGTCTAGGTGTCTTCCGAGTCCAATTGCATTTAAAAGCTGCAGCGAACTTTACATGCATATTCATGTCAGTGGACGCGACAGCAGGCGAAAGCTTGATTGTTAGTCATAGGATTTCAAATTCCTGAATGGAATTTTATTTGGTTTAGGTGTGAAAAAGGACTAGTAAGATGAGCAATAGGGGCAGAAGACCCAGTGCTGGTGCGTCGAGTTCAAGGACTCCGGCACCTGAGGGAGACCCAAGGATAGAGGAAATGATGAGGGTGCTGACTGAGGTTAGCAATCTGATGGGTAGGCAAGCTGCTGAGAGAGCTGCCATTGTTGCCCAAGCAGCTGAGGCCGCTGCAAATGGAGCCCATGGGGGCAATGGGCATGGAAATGGAGGACGTCAGACCCACTATATCGTGGAGCAGTTCCTGAAGCTGCAACCGCCTAAGTTCGATGGCATGGGAGGACCAGAAGTAGCTGCCTCGTGGATCGAACAGCTAGAGAAAGCATTCACCGTGCTTGGGTGCACGGACGAGGAGAAGGTCTCGTTGGCAACATATCAGCTTCAGAACACTGCTGATGACTGGTGGAAGGCCACCAGAGGGCGAGTCTTTCCTGATGGCATGAGGCCAAACTGGGCTGCTTTCTGTGCAGCGTTCAACGGAAAGTACTTCTCTGAGGCAGCCCAGGAGAGGAAAATGGAAGAGTTCATTAGACTTCGCCAAGGGTCGATGACTGTGGACCAATACGAGGGCGAGTTTGCCAGACTATCCAAGTTCGCTCGGAGGCTGATTGAGGACCCATGGGACAAAGCCAGAAGATTCAGAGAAGGTCTGAGGCCCGAGCTGAAAAGTATGATGATCGCCACCGGACTGAGAGACTACAATGAGATTTATGAACGAGCTCTGGCGATAGAGCGAGATCTGCAGGAGAAGGCTGCCGCATCTGGATCGCGGTTTATGCCAGGGAGGAACTTCAGAGATTTCGGCAAGAGGCCGATGAAGGACACCCGCAGGTTCGTCCCTCCTGCGAGGAGAACTTTGGGAAAGCCATCACACCCCGGGAATCAGAACTGCCGTGATTGTGGCAGAAGGCATGGGAACAGCCCTTGCCCGAAGAAGACTGGAGGATGCTTCAAGTGTGGTCAGTTGGGGCACATTCAGAGGAACTGCCCGAAGAATGGTCCAAGACCCCCGTTCCAACCGCAGCAACAGCCGCAGATGGTCAATGCTCCGCAAAGGAATTCTGAACCGTCCACCTGCTCAGGGACGAGTCTATGCAGTGGCGCGCAAGGATGCTGAGAATGCGCCAGGGGTGATCACAGGTACCATTTCTCTCTGTGGTCACACCGCTTATGCTTTATTCGATCCTGGTGCATCCCATTCGTTCATATCGGCCCGTTTTGCTGCGTTGGCTGGAATAGAAACTAGACCGTTGGATGTTAAGTTGCATGTGGCTACCCCATTGAAGGATAGAGTAATTGTTGTGATAGGATGTGAGGGGTGTGAGATAACTTTAGGAGATAGAGTTGAGAAGATTGACTTAGCTGTTCTGCCCATGTACGATTTCGACGTAATTGTCGGCATGGATTGGTTGGTTAGACATGGAGCAGTCATTGACTGCAGTAGAAGTATAATAAGGCTGAACCCAGTAGATGGGCCTGAGTATGAGTTTAAAGGAAACCGAGGTGGAACCTCAATACCTTGGATTTCGGCACTAGAAGCAACCAAGCTGATGGATCAGGGTTGCTTAGGATTTCTAGCATCAGTAATATTACTGATGCTAGAAATCCTAAGCAACCCTGATCCATCAGCTTGGTTGCTTCTAGTGCCGAAATCCAAGGTATTGAGGTTCCACCTCGGTTTCCTTTAAACTCATACTCAGGCCCATCTACTGGGTTCAGCCTTATTATACTTCTACTGCAGTCAATGACTGCTCCATGTCTAACCAACCAATCCATGCCGACAATTACGTCGAAATCGTACATGGGCAGAACAGCTAAGTCAATCTTCTCAACTCTATCTCCTAAAGTTATCTCACACCCCTCACATCCTATCACAACAATTACTCTATCCTTCAATGGGGTAGCCACATGCAACTTAACATCCAACGGTCTAGTTTCTATTCCAGCCAACGCAGCAAAACGGGCCGATATGAACGAATGGGATGCACCAGGATCGAATAAAGCATAAGCGGTGTGACCACAGAGAGAAATGGTACCTGTGATCACCCCTGGCGCATTCTCAGCATCCTTGCGCGCCACTGCATAGACTCGTCCCTGAGCAGGTGGACGGTTCAGAATTCCTTTGCGGAGCATTGACCATCTGCGGCTGTTGCTGCGGTTGGAACGGGGGTCTTGGACCATTCTTCGGGCAGTTCCTCTGAATGTGCCCCAACTGACCACACTTGAAGCATCCTCCAGTCTTCTTCGGGCAAGGGCTGTTCCCATGCCTTCTGCCACAATCACGGCAGTTCTGATTCCCGGGGTGTGATGGCTTTCCCAAAGTTCTCCTCGCAGGAGGGACGAACCTGCGGGTGTCCTTCATCGGCCTCTTGCCGAAATCTCTGAAGTTCCTCCCTGGCATAAACCGCGATCCAGATGCGGCAGCCTTCTCCTGCAGATCTCGCTCTATCGCCAGAGCTCGTTCATAAATCTCATTGTAGTCTCTCAGTCCGGTGGCGATCATCATACTTTTCAGCTCGGGCCTCAGACCTTCTCTGAATCTTCTGGCTTTGTCCCATGGGTCCTCAATCAGCCTCCGAGCGAACTTGGATAGTCTGGCAAACTCGCCCTCGTATTGGTCCACAGTCATCGACCCTTGGCGAAGTCTAATGAACTCTTCCATTTTCCTCTCCTGGGCTGCCTCAGAGAAGTACTTTCCGTTGAACGCTGCACAGAAAGCAGCCCAGTTTGGCCTCATGCCATCAGGAAAGACTCGCCCTCTGGTGGCCTTCCACCAGTCATCAGCAGTGTTCTGAAGCTGATATGTTGCCAACGAGACCTTCTCCTCGTCCGTGCACCCAAGCACGGTGAATGCTTTCTCTAGCTGTTCGATCCACGAGGCAGCTACTTCTGGTCCTCCCATGCCATCGAACTTAGGCGGTTGCAGCTTCAGGAACTGCTCCACGATATAGTGGGTCTGACGTCCTCCATTTCCATGCCCATTGCCCCCATGGGCTCCATTTGCAGCGGCCTCAGCTGCTTGGGCAACAATGGCAGCTCTCTCAGCAGCTTGCCTACCCATCAGATTGCTAACCTCAGTCAGCACCCTCATCATTTCCTCTATCCTTGGGTCTCCCTCAGGTGCCGGAGTCCTTGAACTCGACGCACCAGCACTGGGTCTTCTGCCCCTATTGCTCATCTTACTAGTCCTTTTTCACACCTAAACCAAATAAAATTCCATTCAGGAATTTGAAATCCTATGACTAACAATCAAGCTTTCGCCTGCTGTCGCGTCCACTGACATGAATATGCATGTAAAGTTCGCTGCAGCTTTTAAATGCAATTGGACTCGGAAGACACCTAGACTCACCCTGACGATGCCTAACCCAGGCCACTCTATTTGCCACCTCAACTAGAAGCCTGTCGGGAGCCGCTCCTTGATCGGGTCTCTGTCCCGGCGACCACTCCCTGCCCTCCTCATTTCTTGGTGCGAACAGCAGTCCTAAGTCATTCACCTCCATAGAGAGCCCCACTCCACGCGTCCCATACCACGCTTCATCGCGGTTTGTAGGCATCCCGTCAGACCTGTCCCATACCAGGCTGACGGTACCCAGCCCAATAAAATATGATGCATGCACTTTTTAAATCCCAAACATTTATTTTGAATCGACTTCATTTTAAACCATTTTCTTTTGATGCAGAAAACCATGCGGTGCATGATGGTCAAGCAGCGCACGACAGCCGACTAGGCATACAAACACAAGCATCAATAATTAGCAGCTACCCAATCAGCAAGCAGCACTCAAGCACCCTACTCACGGGGCTATGCTTTAGAACCTTACCTCAGGTCCTGACGCATCTGCAAGTTAGTCTAAACATCACAGTCTATGGCTACATTAAACTAGCCACCTAACTCTGCAAACACATGCGCCAATCAATTCATGCATTTTACCCTTCCTAATTCCTAGGTCTAGGGTCTTTCTATCTAACTACCCCAAATTCATCAGCCTTATCACTCCAAATCCTCGAACGGTCTCGTATCGAGCTAACCTTGCTCTGATACCACTCGAACGGGGAAGTCACGCCCCGAACCCCAATCGAGCCCGCGATGTGACAGTCTGAAAATTCGACCCATTGATCGGAGATTCAAATGAATGGAGATGCTTCGTTAATACACTCTGGTCGACGCTCAGTCAGGATTAGCTACCCTGGGATGACCAACCGAAGGGGAAAGGCTATCTGGGAATTTTTCCCAATCAGCCGCCCGTTGGTCTGAGACTGAGACCGAGTCGGTATTTAATGAAATTGACCACAAAATGAAATCCGACACTGGACAATCGAATCAGTAAGAGAAACACAATGAAGAAATGGATTCAATTTCAGAAACGTCGCCAGAAGGGCCGACAGCGGTGCACGTCGAGAAGCAAGACGTGAAAGGAAAATTACCGAAATGCCCCCGGTAAATGCTCAGACCTTAGAATTAGATAAATTAGGATTTTTGAGAATAGAATCGGTGGACCGACATTAATTCCAGTCAGAAATCCGTTCGCGCTCGGGACCCGATCGGTGCATTTGGCACGCAAATCGAGGCAAGTCAAATCAGATGTCACATCAAGCAGATGTCACATCAATCAATCAATCAAATCAATCACATCATAGCACAATTTCCAAGGCACATCAATCAAGTCAAACTTCATTCAATCACATGTCACATACACTATTCAACCTAACCCACTAACTCAATTTTTGATTTTTATTACACTCTTATAATCTACCTCACTCTCTCTCCTCCCTCACCCATTTTCGGCCGAACTCCCTCTCCTTCCCTCTCTCTCCTTCTTCGTTTTCTTCTCCTTCCTCGGCCGAACGTCCGCCCGTGGCCGCTCCTCCCGTTGCCGTCCGCCGTCCATCACGCGACGCCACCGCCATCATCAGCCATCATCCTCGGCTGGTGAGTCCTTTTAGTCTCTTCTTCTTCTTGTTGCCGTGGCCGTGAGACCCCTTGGAGCCCGACCAAACCGTGACACCGTCTCTCTCTCTCTCGGTTTGTTCGGCCACCGGCCGCGTTGCCGTCGTCCCATCATCGTCCGGCCGCCATGGCTGGTTTCCCATGTTCCCTTACCTCTCTATTTGTGCCTTACCACCTGTTTTGGACGTGGACAGCCCTCGCAACCGCCGGGACCAGCCAACGCCGCCACTCTCCTCCCATCGGCCGTGAAGCCCGATCGGCCCGCCGGAGTTCTCCACCACCCTCGTCGTCCTTCTCGGCCCACCTAGGTAAGCTTCATCCTCTAATCTTGGTCTAGGCTAGTGGTATGTGAGTAGGGATTATAATATTAGTGGTTAATAATGGTGATTAGTGTGCAAAATGTGAAATTTAGCCAAATGGGCTTTAGGCCATTTCGGGTATGGATGTTGGGCCGTGTGCGTGAGGCTTGGGGATCACTAGTTGGGCCTTGAAGCATTAATTATGGGCTGGAATGGGTGAATGGGCGTGTAAGGTGATGGGCCGAAGGGTTCTATTGGGCTTCGGGACTTAATTCTAAGCTAACTGGGCCTAAACAAATCAAATTGGACCTAATTGGGATGATGGGCCTCATGTGGACGAAATTGGAATTTATTGGGCCCAAATTATAATCTTGGACATCGAACATATGGCCCGTTAATGTACATGGGCTTAGGATGACGAATTGGGCCTAAAATAGTCTAACTGGGCTTAATTGACTAACTTTTGGAAATGCGCTTGGGCCCTGCACGAATTTAATAATAATAATGGGCTTGAATCATATAATTAACTTAAGAATTAATTCATGGGCCTTAGAACCTAATTGGGCCCAACTTAGTCTAATAAGCCCAACTTGGCATAATGGGCCTAACCCATCTTTTTGGACCTTGAACCTTATTGGGCTCAGCTTGACTAACGGGCTTAAGACTCTGCAATGGGCCGACCTACCCAATTGGACCTAACTACCTTTGTGGGCCTTGGTCCCTAGAACGGGCTTTAGGCCCATTCGAACCTAAATCTACTAATTGGGCCTTAACCCAAGTCAAGCCTGATTCAATTACACCTGAGGAGTTATTAAAATACTAAATCACTAATCATGAGTTACTGATTTTCTGGGATCAATCCTTAGCTACTGGGTTGTCTGGAGTGAGTCCCAATTTAGTGGGTCCCCGGGTTAATGCGATCAGGATTGGTTTACTCTGGGAACTAATTATAGTGCGCTGGGCCCATGTGATGTTTATACTGTTAAATGTTTAAGTTACTCGTATGTTTCCCTCGATGTGCTCTGTTCTCGTACTTGTGAGCCATTGCATGCATGCTCTGTGGTTGAATTGCTGTGGTAAATATGTGGGCCCCGCATACATTGAGAGCATGGCATGAGTCACCAGAGATGTGACATGAGAAGGTGCCCCAGAGGCGTTGTTACGCGGGGAAATGGAGAGAAAAGGGAGTAACCAACGTAAGGCGTCAGATACGCAGTTGAGGAAATTTGCCGAGGGCACTGTTGGACGAGCCCTGATGGGAATTGGAGGGATAGATGGGCATGATCCATTGGGATCCGTTATGGCCGACTGAGGCCTGCATCATTGGCATATGGCATTATGATTGACTGCTTGTTATTGCCCATCTGTGGATTATGATCTGCTTTTGATATGCCTTGCATGCCTACTTATGCGATGAGGGTCTGGTACCGAGGAAACTAAGAGAGTCTGAACCCCGGACCGCGAACCTAGTCCACTGGTTAGGACCGACCCCGCTAGCATACGCTATCCTACGCTAGGATTAGTGGTGAGCTTATTGAGTTTCGACTCACGGGCGGTGGTTGCCCTTCTTTTTACAGATCCAGGTCACCCGTGATGGCAGCACCCCCTATGCTTTTTGGATTACCAGTGCAGATGGATACCCAGATCACTCTTCATTTTGATATGCACGCCACGATGTGGCATAGGCACTTGACTACTATGTTGGTGGATCAGGGAGGACCCTAACCTTTACCTCATAGGTTCGAAGCTTGGTTTAGAGATGGTCTACCTGGTTTGAGGGGACCCCAGAGAGATTCCCCGATCCCTATGGAGGAAGACCCGATTTTGTTTGCAGCCCGCTGAGTATGGTGGCGAGGTGATCGACCCCGGAAAAACTGAGGAGTTGCCGTCCCCCGGAACGTTCCGAATAGACGCCCTGAGGAGGGTGATGCCCATGGACACATGATGAGGATGACCCAGAGGAGGATCCAGAATAGGACCCAAGGAGGATCCCGAGGAAGAGCCTGAAGAGGATTAGTCCTACTGTCAGGGTTTGACTTTTGGGTATAGTGAGAGCGTAGTGTCGCGACCATAGGTGAGATTTTCTTTTGGAGGTCTGTACTTAAGCTCGATCATATATATATATATATAT
Organism: Psidium friedrichsthalianum; assembly: GCA_019149425.1. Classification (NCBI taxonomy): domain Eukaryota; kingdom Viridiplantae; phylum Streptophyta; class Magnoliopsida; order Myrtales; family Myrtaceae; genus Psidium; species Psidium friedrichsthalianum. The sequence goes on from JAGVVM010019498.1 coordinate 11,172, forward strand.
ATATTGTCGTGTTCCTTTTGTAAAGTGTTCTTGTCTTTTCATACTACCCTATATCTTGGCATGTATGCAGGTGTAGAAGGCACGCTTCCGCAGGTTTCAGGTTTTGCGCTAGACCATATGTCGTCTGCCGCGATGTTCATCCTGGGCCGTCGCTGGTCGTAGGCCAGGCGTACGCAGGATTCGTCACGATATGAGCAGGGATGTCGCGGGCTCGATTGGGGTTCGGGGCGTGACAGTTAAGGCCCAATAGTAGATTTAGGTGCGAATGGGCCTAAAGCCCTTCCAAGGACCCAGGCCCACAAAGGTAGTTAGGTCCAATAGGGTAGGTCGGCCCATTGCAGTGTCTTAAACCCATTAGTCAAGTTGAGCCCGTCAAAGTTCATAGTCCCAATGAGATGGGTTAGGCCCATTAAGCCAAGTTGGTCTACCTGGTGAGCTGGGCTCATTTGGGTTTCAAGGCCCATTAACCAATCATAGGCCCATAATTTAACTCTTAAAACAAACATATAACTCAGGCCCAATATTAGGTTAAATTCGTGTAGGGCCCAAGCCCATTTCCAAAAGTTAGTCAATTAGGTCCAATTTGACTATTTTAGGCCCAATTTGTCATCCTAAGCCATTTACATTATTGGGCCTTATGCTTTAATGTCCAAAATCATAATTTGGGCCCAATCAAATCCAATTTCGTCCACATGAGGCCCATCACCCAAATTAGGTCCAATTTGATTTGTTTAAGGCCCAATTGGCTTAGAATTAAGTCCCGAGGCCAAATAGAATCCTTTGGCCCATTAGATTACGCGCCCATTCCCCATTCCAGCCCATGATTGATACTTCAAGGCCCCAACTCGTGATCCCCATCCCCACACACACACGGCCCAACATCCATACCCGAATGCCCAAAGCCCAAATGGCTTAATTACACATTTTACACACTAATCACCATTACAAGCCACTAATACCACACACCACTCACATATACAACCAGCCTAGACTAGGATTAGAGGGTATGCTCACTGGTGGGCTGGTGGTGGCGGCTGGTCGGCGAAGAAGGGCGGACGGTGGCGACGGGGCGGTGACCGAGGGCTAGCCCGAGAGAAAGAGAGAGAGACGGTGAGATTCGGTCGGGTTCCGTGTGGGTCCCGAACCACGAAATGAAGATGAGAAGGAGAGGGAGGCTCACCGTGATGGGGTGGTGGTCGACGGAGGCTAGACGGTGGCGAAAGACGACGGGAAGGGCGGTGACCGCGGCTGCACATGGAAACCGAGAGAGAGAGAGTTGAGATGAGGTCCGGTCGGGGTTCCTCCGCGGCCAAATGGCCATGGAAGTGAGAGGAAAAGGGAGTAGAGGGGCTTACCTAGGCGGCGGAGTCGGTTTGATGATGGTGGACGCCGGCGACGGGCAGATGACGACGGCGTGGAGCGGCTCGGGCGGACGACCCGAGCGAGACGAGAGGGAGAGAGAGGATTCGGGAGAGAGGGGAGAGTGAGGAAGGGTGGCCGGCCGAAAATGATGGGGGAGGAGAGAGAAGAAGGATTATAAGGCTTAATAAAATCAAGAAAATCCAATATAGTGGGAGTAGGTTGAATAGTGACATAGACTTGACTTGATTTGATTGACATTCTTGGAAATTGGGCCATGACATGATTGATGTTATTGATTTGATTGACAAGACACTTGATTGATTGATGTGACATCTGATTTGACTTGCCTCGATTTGCGTGCCAAATGCACCGATCGGGTCCCGAGCACGAACGAATTTTGGACTAGATTTGGTGTCGGTCCATTGATTCTATTCTCAAAATCCTAATTAGTCTCATTCTAAGGTCTGAGCATTTACCGGGGGCATTTCGGTAATTTTCCTTCCACGTCTTGCTTCTCGACGTGCACCGGCTGTCTGACCCTCAGTCGACATTTCTGAAACTGATTTCATTTCTTCATTGTATTTATCCTACTAATTCGATTGTCCAATGTCGGATTTCATTTTGTGGTCAATTTCATTATATACCGACTCTGTCTCAGTCTCAGACCAACGCGCTGATTGGGAAAAATTCCCAGATAGCCTTTCCCCTTCGGTTGGTCATCCCAGGGTAGCTAATCCTGAGTGAGCGTCGACCAGAGTGTATTAACGAAGCATTTCCATTCATTTAGAAATTCCGACAAATGGGTCGAATTTCCAGACTGTCACATTATGCTTTAGAACCTTACCTCAGGTCCTGACGCATCTGCAAGTTAGCCTGAAACATGATAGTCTATGGCTACGCTAGACTAATCATCCAACTCTGCAAACACATGCGTCAATCAGTTCACGCATTCTACCCTTCCTAATCCTTATGTCTAGGGTCTGTCTATCTAATACCCCAAAATCGTCAACCTTATCACTCCAAATCCTCGAACGGTCTCGTATCGAGCTAACCTTGCTCTGATACCACTCGAACGGGGATGTCACGCCCCGAACCCTACGGGCCCAAGATATCCCTCGGCTCATATCGTTTCGCTCTCACGCGCTCGCCTGGTTCACGACCCGCGACGGTCCAGGATACCCATCGCGACCAGACGAGGCATCAGTCAGTTAAACTTACACCTGCGGAAGCTATTCTCCAATCCCATACATGCATGCATACGATAATGGGGTAGAAGGGAAATAAGAGGGTAGTTGATATTAATAGTCCAACATAACATACATATGTAACCAGAGTGTCGGTACAGACCACCAGAAAAGGACATCAAAATACTACTCCAAAAATCCACACTCAGTCAGATTACTCCACTTAGGGTCTACTTATAGTCCTCTTCGATCTCGCTCCAATCAGCTTACCAGGGAAGCTCCTCTGGGTCCTCCTCAACGTAGTAGCCTATCTCGATCTCTACCTCCACCGGGAGTCCAAAAGTGTCGGTGGTACGTCCATCATTGCAGTCAGGGGTCTGAAATGTTGGCAACCAACGCCAGTGAGTCGAAGACTCAATAAGCTCGCCACTAATCCTAGCGTAGGATGAGGTATGCTAGATGGTTCGGCCCTATCCTATTTCTAGGGCTAGATAAACTCTCTCTAACCATCTCCCTCGACGGTGACGTATACTGGCTATAGTGTACCAGGATCAAATATTTAAATATTTTCTCAGATAAACATAAAGCGGGATCTCATGCAGGAATACTTAATGCATCATGCCAAAATTTCATGCTCGGTGCCCAATGCACAATGCCATGCCACATGTGACCACGAAGGGTCCGGCCCGCGTCTCATACGCTACAGGCTCGTGTCCCAACCCGCGTATGGTACGCCTCAGGTGACACGCTTATCTCTCCAGCTACCCCGCGTCAAACGCATCAGGGCGCACCGTGCCTCCACCAGGTACATTAGGTCCGCACGCTTATCGCTCCACATCCCAAGCGCCTCGCGCCTTACAGGCCGTCCTCCCCTTGTCGCTCCATATCATAGTGCATGCCATGACCTCATGGTCAATCGTTGCCAAGGCACATCACAATGTCATAGTACACAACATAGGCATTCTCAAGCAGTAAATCAACGTGCACAGAATAGCATAGCATGTCATGATGAAACAAGATATTTCAATTCAGATAACTATATTTCTATCGAGAGCGCATTTCCCTTTGAGCCCACACTAGATATAAAATCCTCAAGCCCAAACTTTGGCCCAATATTCACTTGTGGTCCACTTCACTTCAATCAACCTCTAAAGGCTATTTGTACGTCACTCATGGACCATACATGGCATTTCCTCATTCAAGGCCCACTCGTCTTTACTAAATTTCTCAACAAGCCCATTCGGCCCAACTAGCTCACTTTGAGCCCAATTCAATTGCAACCATGATGTACATTTAGGCCCATCAATGTCTTGTTTAGATTCGCTCAAGACCAGCCCAAAGCTCTAAAGCTCGCACTCAAGCCCATGATCAAGGCAACCCAATTTCAAGCCCATTAAGCCATTTTAGGCCCAATCTATCTACGGCCCATGATCACACTTGGGCTCTCTAATTTCTTACTTAGTATTTGTTTCAAAATAGCCCATAAGGTCCTATTGACCACGTCCAAGCCCATTACCACAAGAATCAACTCAAACCCATAAAGCCCAACTAGCTTATTTTGGCCCAAACTATCTACGGCCCATGATCACACTTGGGCTCTTTAATTTCTTACTTAATATTGTTTCAAAATAGCCATAAGGTCCTATTGACCACGTCCAAGCCCCTTACCACAAGAATCAATCCAAGCCCATCAAGCCCAACTTGCTAAAACTAGCCCAAACTAACTTTTTAACCCATTTACTACCCACACCTCACACTCTCACGCCCCAAACATCAAACCACAGCCCTCATATTCCTCACTAACACCTACCATAGGAATCCAAGCCCACGATCATCCCACATCGCCCAAAACTCCAAAACCGGCCTAACCGTTCTACGCGATTTCTTGCGATTTCTAGTCGGTTAACATACACTAAGCAAACTATCAACCAAATCATCCATACATACATCATTCCTAGGCTAAGATTAGAGGGTTGCTTACTTGAGAGCGGCAGAAAACGAAGGTGGCAACGACGAGGTCGCCGGGCGGTCGATTGGAGTCCACGGGCAACGGAGAGGGGACAGCGGCACAAGGCTGGTCCGGCGGTTTCCACGGGCTTCAAGGGTCCTAATGACATGCTTTTAGGTGTTAGAGGAGTTGAGGAACCCGGCGGAACGATTTCAAACGGCCGGAGCTCCGTCGGAGTAAAACGACAAACAAACGACGAGGAGAAATTGGGGGCTGGTCACGACTTGTAATGGGCTCTCAAGAGTCCGAAAATGAGGAGAAGCAAGCTTGGGGGACTTACCAAGATGATAGGGACGAGTGGTGGTGTGGACGGCGACGGCACGGTGGCAGAACGGCGGCGGCTTGGGCGGGCTTCCTTGGGCGAACGAAGGAGAGGAAGAAGAAGAAGAACAAGAAGAACAAGAATGCAGAGGGAGGATGATGATGTTTCGGCCAAATGGGAGAGAGAGGGAAGAGGGGAGATTATATCACACAAAAGACAAAACTTTGAAATGAAGAGAGTGGGGTGGTTAGGGTTAGGTAAGAGTAGGTTTTGGGTTTTTAGTTGATGGGAAGTTTGTACTTGATTGATGGATTGATGGCCTTGGAACTTGTGCCATTGACATTGATTGATTTGTTGTCTTGACATGATGGATTGATGTGACACTTGATGGGACTTCGCCTCGATTTGCGTGCTAAATCCACCGATCGGGTCCCGAGCGCGAACGAACTTCAGATTGGATTTGGTTTCGATCTATCGTATTCGCTCTTAAAAATCCTAATTTATCTAATTCTAAGGACTGAGCATTTACCGGGGGCATTTCGGTAATTTTCCATTCACGTCTTGCTTCTCGACGTGCACCGGCTGTCTGCCCTTCGGGCGAACGTTTCTGAAACTCAATCCATTTCTCCATTGTGGTTATCTTACTAATTCGATTGTCCAATGTCGGATCTCATTTTGTGGTCAATTTCATTAAATACCGACTCTGTCTCAGTCTCAGACCAACGGGCGGCTGTTTGGGAAAATTTCCCAGGTAGCCATTCCCTTTTGGTTAGTCGTCCCAAGTGGCAACTTTGAGTGAGAATCAATCAGAGCGCATTTATGAAATATATCCATTCATTCCGAAATCTCGATAACTGGGTCGAATTTTCAGACTATCACATATGCTGTTCTGCCCTGTGGTTTATGAAATCCCTGAAATTGCCTGCTCTGTGATCTATGCATCGTGTATCTGTCTGCACATTCTGAATTGTGAGCATGGCATGAGTCACCTGGAGTGTGACATGTTGGATGAGCCCTAGAGGCGTCTTGACGCGGGGAATTGGAGAGATAATGGGTGACCAACGTAAGGCGTAATGAACGCAGTTGTGATATTTGCCGAGTGGCACTGTTGGATGGGCCCTGATGGGAAATGGAGCGATAAGTGGAAAGGATCCCCTGGGATCGTCTGAGGCAGACTGAACCATGCATTGGATTGGCATTTGCGTGTGCTGTCATTGATTTCTGATTGCCGTCCATATGTTTTATGTATGATTATATTTATGTACTTGTGTAGCCTGGTTGTTCCCACCTTGGGGGTGTAGTACTACTATCGAGGTAGGGAGTTTACTCGAATTAGCTGACCCGAGACCTTAGCCCATTGGATAGGACCGACCCCATTTACATACCCTATCCTACGCTAGGTTTAGTGGTGAGCTTGCTGAGTCTCCGACTCACTGGCTTTGGTTGCATTCTTTTCAGATCCAGGTCGCCAGTGACGGCCGAGCCCCCTGTACTTTTTGGACTGCCTGCGCAGATAGAGACCGAGATCACCCAGCACATAGATGAGGACGCTGTCCTCTGGGAGCGACGACTGACTACCATTTGGGTAGATCAGGGTGAGCCACATTTTGTACCCATAAGTTCGCTGCTTGGATGAGAGAGGGCCTATTTGGTTTCGAGGGACCTCACCGCGATGCCTCCATCCCTATGGAGGAGGACCCTGGTCTTCTCCATTCTGCTACCTATGGAGGAGAAGTGGTAGATCCAGACCTTTGGCAGAACTACCATCCCCGGGCCGCATGGAGGTCGATGGCCATGACGAGGGCGAGGCTATGGTCCAGATCCGGAGGAGGAGGACGACCCTGGGCAGACTACGACCCAGAGGAGGAGCCGCTGGAGTAACGTCACTTGGTGTCGAGTTAGGTCGTCAGAGCGTATGGTCACTTGACCATAGTATGAGTTTCTTTTTGGGGTCTGTACCTAACGCTCTTTATATTGATATGATGCTTGTATTGTGTATTACTCTTGGTACGCACTACCCATTATCTTGTGTATGTATGTATGCACAGAAGGCACGCTTCCGCAGGTTTCAGGTTTTTTATTGTTTTGCGCTGGCGTCGTCTGGCAGCGACGAGGGTCCTGGATCGTCGTTGTTTTGCAGGCCAGGTGCACGCAGAGGTGTTTGAGAATGAGCACGGGGGTGTCGCGAGCTCGATTGGGGTTCGGGGCGTGACAGCGATAGTATTCGCGTTGAAGATATGGAGACATTATCTGGTGGGGTGAGAAATTCCAAATCTATACGGATCACCAGAGCTTGAAGTATCTATTCTCACATAAAGAGTTGAATATGAGACAGCGTCCCTGGATGGAGTTGTTAAAGGACTACGATGCGACACCTTATACCATCCTGGAAAGGCGAACGAGGTAGCAGATGCTCTAAGCCGAAAGTCGAGCATCACGCATATGATGGTTAAGGACGGACGCTGTTAGAAGGAATAAGGTCTCCGAATTTAAGATCGAGGTAGGAAACCTCTCGAGCCTGATGGCCCCTACGTGTGGACAGTCTGAAAATTCGACCAATTGACCGGAATTTCTAAATGAATGGAAATACTTCGTTAATACACTCTGATTGACGCTCACTCAGGATTAGCTACCCTGAGATGACCAACCGAAAGGGAAAGGCTATCTGGGAATTTTTCCCAATCAGCCACCCGTTGGTCTGAGACTGAGGCAGAGTCGGTATTTAATGAAATTTACCACAAAATGAAATCCACGATGGACAATCGACTTAGTAAGATAAACACAATGAAGAAATGAAATCAGTTCCAGAAATGTCGACTGAGGGTCAGACAGCCGGTGCACGTCGAGAAGCAAGACGTGAAAGGAAAATTACCGATGCCCCCGGTAATGCTCAGACCTTAGAATGAGACTAATTAGGATTTTGAGAATAGAATCGATGAACCGACACCCAATCCAGTCCAAAATTCGTTCGCGCTCGGGACCCGATCGGTGCATTTAGCACGCAAATCGAGGCAGTCAAATCAAATGTCACATCAATCAGATGTCACATCAATCAATCAGTGTCAAATCAATCAATCATGGCACAATTTCCAATGACATCAATCAAGTACAATTGTCATATCCAAGATCACATCAAGTAAACCTAATATCACCTAACCCCACTTAGCCTTTCAAATTTTGTCTTCTAGCTAGTATAATCTCTCATTCTCTCTCTCCCCTCCTCATTTTCATTCGGCCATCTCCCCTCTCTCTCCCGAATCCACTCTCTCCCTCTCGGTCTCTTCCTCTCGTTCGCCCGGCCGCCCGCACGCCACCGTCCCCGTCGCCATCGTCCGGCCGCCGTCGGCTTCCCGTCGCCACGGTAGGTCCCTCTCCCTCTTCCCTTGCTGCTTCGTGGCCTTGGAGGCCCCATCAAGACCGCCCCGACCTCACCATCTCACTCTCTCTCTCGGTTTTCTAGCCGGCCGCCTAACCGCCACCATCGTCGTCGTCGTCCGGCCAACGTTACCGTGTCCAGCCTCCGTGACGCCTCGGTGAGCCTCCCTTGCCCTTCCTCTTGTTATTTCCGTGGCCTTGTGAACCACCATGGACCGGCCACGTCCTCACCATCTCTCTTTCTCTCTCGGTTCCGTCCGCCGAGAAGAATGCCGGCCGCCGTTCGCCCTTCTTCGCCGACCAGCCGCCAACATCAGCCCACACCGGTAAGCTTCATCCTCTAATCTTGGCTTAGGCTAGTAGTTGTGTGTGTGGTGTATGGTATTATGGCTAATGGTGAAATTAGAGTGTATATTGTGTAATTAAGCCTAATGGGTTTTAGGCAATTTGGTGAGATATTGGGCCGTTGTGTGGGCTTCTTAGGAAGATGAATTCGGGCCTTGAATTGATAATTTTGGGCTGCGATTGGTGGAATAGGCGTGTGGAATTGTGGGCCAAAGCAAGTTAATGGGCTTAGGGCCCTAATTCTATATAAATCGGGCCAATTTGGGACCTTGGGCCCAGTTTCAATAATGGGCCATATATGGACGAAAATCACAATTAATTGGGCCTAGATTGTAATTTGGAATATTAAAATATAAGGCCCATTAATGTACATGGGCTTGGACGTCAAATTGAGCCTAAAATGACCTAATTGGGCCTAATAGGCTAGTCTTTGAAAATGGGCTTGGGCCCTACCGAAAATTTCACCTTAGTGGGCCTCGAATTATTTAATAACTTGCAATTTAATGATGGCTTATAATTGGTTTAATGGGCCTTGGAACCTAAACAGGCCTAACTTAATTTAATAGGCCCAATTCGGCTTATGGGCCTAACCCACCTCATTTGACCTTGAACCTTATGGACCCAGCTAAATTATGTGGCCCAACTTGGCTAATGGGCTTAAGGCACTGTAATGGGCCGACCTACCCTATTGGACCTAACCACCTTTTGTGGGCCTTGGTCTTGGAACGGGCTTTAGGCCCATTTGAACCTAAATCTACTAATCGGGCCTTACCCAAGTCAAGCCTAATTCAATTACACCTGAGGAGTTATTGAAACACTAAATCATTAATCGTGGGACACAATTCCCTGGGGTCTAACCTTAGCTGCTGGTTTGTCTGGAGCGAGTTCCAACGAGTGGGTCCCTGGGATAATGCGATCAGGATTGGTTTACTCTGGGAACTAATTATAGTGCGCTGGCCTATGTGATGTTTATACTGTTAAATGCAGTAGGTCACTCGTATGTTTCCTTGATGTACTCTGTTCCCGTACTTGTGAACCATTGCATGCATGCTCTATGGTTGAATTGCTGTTTGTAAATATGTGGGCCCCGCATACATTGAGAGCATGGCATGAGTCCCAGAGATGTGACATGAGAAGGTGCCCCAGAGGCGTTATACGCGGGGAAATGGAGAGAAAGGGAGTAACCAACGTAAGGCGTCAGATACGCAGTTGAGGAAATTGCCGAGTGGCACTGTTGGATGAGCCTGATGGATTTGGAGTGATAGGCGGGTTAATCCGTTGGGATCCGTTATGGCCGGTTGAGGCTTGAGCATGATCCGTGGGATCCCGACATGGCTGTTTAAGGCCTGCAGCATTTGCATATGACATTATGGCTGATTGCTTGTTATTGCCCGTCTGCGTTGTACGAACTGCATTGCTATGCGTTATGCGTTGGTATACGCTGGGATTTGGTACTGGGGAGTTTGAGAGTGTCTGAACCTTGGACCGTGAACCCTGTTTACTGGATAGGACCGACCCCACTTGTATACTCTACCCTACGCTAGGATTAGTGGTGAGCTTTGCTGAGTCCTCGTGTCACGCCCCGAACCCCAATCGAGCTCGCGACACCCTGCTCATATCGTAAGAACCCTGCGTACGCCTGGCCTCGAGTAGCGACGGCCCAGGATGCCCATCGCGGCCAAGCTACGCTAGCGCAAAACGACAATCAATCTGAAACCTGCGGAAGCGTGCCTTCTACACATGCATACATACAAAGGTAGTAGGGTAGTATGAAAAGGACAAGAACACTTTTACAAAAGGAGGTAACATCATATATATATATATATAAGCGTTAGTACAGACCCCAAAAAAAATCTCAACTATGGTCAAGACATCTACGCTCGCATCAACTCCAAAAATCCTAGACCAGCACTGTGGAACTCAGTCCTCCTCAGGCTCCTCCTCGGGATCCTCCTCTGGGTCCTCCTCGGGTCCTCTCTGGATCCTCCTCGTCAGTGCCATGGCGTCCCTCATCATGGCCGTCAATCTCTGAACGTCCTGGGACGGCACTCCTGCAGTGGGTCGGGGTCGATCACCTCGCCACCATACTCGGCTGGCTGCAACAAGATCGGGTCGTCCTCCATAGGGATAGGGGAGTCTCTCTGAGGTCCCTCAAAACCATACAGGCCCTCCCTATACCATGCCTCAAATCTATGGGTACAAGGTAGGGTCCACCCTGATCTACTAGTACAGTCGTCACATGGCCTATGCCAAGCGTGGCGTGCATATCAAAATGGAGGGTGATCTGGGTATCCATCTGCACTGGCAGTCCCAAAACGCATCGGTGGTGCAGCCATCACGGGTGACCTGGATCTGTAGAATGAAGGGCAACCACCGCCCGTGAGTCGAAACTCAATAAGCTCACCACTAATCCTAGCGTAGGATAGCGTATACTAGTGGGGTCGGTCCTATCCAGTGAACTAGGTTCGCGGTCCCAGGGTTCAGACACTCTTGGTCCCCTCGGTACCAGACCCTCAACGTAATAGTAGACAGGCCAGGCATATCAACTAGTTCAAATCATACAGACGGGCATAATAAGCAGTCAACCACAATGCCATATGCAATGAACAGGCCTCAAGCCGGCATAACGGATCCAATGGATCATGCCCGTCTACACTCCAATTCCCATCAGGGCTCACCCAACAGTGCCACTCGGCAAATTCCTCAACTGCGTATCTGACGCCTTACGTTGGTTTTCTCCTTTTCCCTCCATTTCCCCGCGTAACGACGCCTCTGGGGCACCTTCTCTTGTCACATCTCTGGTGACACATGCATGCTCTCAATGTATGCGGGGCCCACACGATTGCAACCAGCAAATCAGACACAGAGCATGCATGCAACGGTATGTAAGCACAAGTATGGAGCACATCAAGAAGTCATCAAAGTAATCACGTGCTCGTCAAGCCAAACCATGAGAGAGATCAAATGCCCACACACAGTTTTCTCAGCCAGACAGGCTCAATAGAATATCTCATACTATCTCTCTGGTTAAACCCATATAAATTGAATCCCATCTTAGCGGACTAGGTAACTCGGCCTAAGTCCAACGCACCCATGTTAACTCCCTGGGAGTCGGTAACCCACGATTAACGATTTAGTATCTTAATAACCCCTCAAGTGTAGTTAATTCAGGCTTGGCTTGGTTAAGGCCCAATTTGTGGATTTAGACTCGAATGGGCCTAAAGCCCGTTCTAAGGCCCAAGGCCCACAACAATAGTTAGGTCCATTAGGTAAGTCGGCCCACATAGTGTTCTAAGCCCATTAATTAAGTTGGGCCCAATAGGATTCAAGTTAAATGAAGGGGGTTAGGCCCATTAGACCAAGTTGGGCTTATTAAATTAAGTTGGGTCCAATTAGTGTCTAAGGCCCATTAACCAAATATAGGCCCATGGATTAATTTTAAAATCAATTATATGTTCTCAGGCCCATTATATTAAATTTTCGTGTAGGGCCCAAGCCCATTTTCAAAAGTTGGTCAATTAGGCCCAATTATCTATTTAGGCCATTAGTCATCCTAGGCCCATGCACACTAATTGGCCTTATCTTTTAATAATCCAATTATAATTTAGGCCCATTCAATTATAATTTCGTCCATATATGGCCCATTATCAAATTTGGGTCAAGAGTTCCAAATTGCCCAATTAGTATAAAATTAGAATCCAAAGCCCATTAGCTTGCTTAGCCCATCACCCCTCACGCCCATATCACTCATTCGGCCCAAACACAACCTCTCAAGGCCACATTAACAAGCCATCAGCCCACCCTTAGGCCCATTCACAATTACATAATTAGCCTAATACACATTTAGCCTAATTGCCATATTAAGCCATAATCACCTTTGTTAGCTACTAAGCAACCATCCCCACACACATACTACTAGCCTACACCAAGATTAGGGGTTGGAGCTTACCTAGATGGGTCGAGGACCCAGACTGGGAGGCGGCAAGGGACTCCGGCGGCCACGAGGCTCTCGGCCTACAAGGAGAAACTGGTTCGGTCGTTGGTCGGAGAGGGCTTCGATGCCACGGGAGTGAAGGAAAGGGACTAGGAAGCTTACGAGGCGGTGGTGGTCGACGAAGGCCGACGGTGCGGAACGACGACGTGGGACGGCGGCTCGACGGATACTAGCAACGAGAGAGAGGAAGAGAGGATGAGGTCGGGGTTTTCATCACACACCTGCTCATGGTCACGGGCGAGCAAGGAAAGGAGACGTGAGGACTTACCGTGGCGTCGTTGATGCGGAGCCGGTGGCTGGTCGGGCGACGTGAAGGGCGGGACGCCGGCGGCGGAGCGAACGAGCGAGGGAGACCGAGCGGGAGAGCGATGACTTCGGGGTGAGAGGGGAGAGGTAGTGGCCCGAATGAAGAGAGAGAGGAGAGAGAGAGAAGAGATAGAGAGAGAGAGAGAGAAGAGAGATGCGCAGAGAGTTAATTAGAGTGTTTCTCCTCTCTGCGATATTCTCTGTGTTTT
>JAGVVM010019499.1:0-17968 GCA_019149425.1 Psidium friedrichsthalianum
CGTACGCCTGGCCCTTACGGTCGCGACGGCCTAGGATGCCATCGGCCAGCTACGCTAAGCGCAAAACGCAATTCATCTGAAACCTACGGAAGCGTGCCTTCTACACATGCATACATGCACAAGTAGTAGGGTAGTACGGAAAGACAAGAACACTTTTACAAGGGAATACAACATCATGTATATATATACGTAGAGCGTTAAGTACAGACCCCAAAAGAAAATCTCAACTATGGTCAAGACTCCACGCTCACTCAAACTCCAAAAGATACTAGACCAGCAGCAGTGGAACTCAGTCCTCCTCAGGCCTCCTCGGGATCCTCCTCTGGGTCCTCCTCGGGTTCCTCCTCTGGATCCTCCTCATCAGTGTCCATGGCGTCACCCTCATCATGGCCATCAATCTCAGAGCGTCCTGGGACGTCAACTCCTACAGTGGGTCGGGGTCGATCACCTCGCCACCATACTCGGCTGGCTGCAACAGGATCGGGTCGTCCTCCATAGGGATAGGGGGAGTCTCTCTGAGGTCCCTCGAAACATACAGGCCCTCTCTATACCATGCCTCAAATCTATGGGGTACAGGTAGGGTCCACCCCGATCTACTAGTACATCGTCACATGCCTATGCCACAGCGTGGCGTGCATATCAAAATGGAGGGTGATCTGGGTATCCATCTGCACTAGCAGTCCAAAAAGCATTGGCGCAGCCATCACGGGTGACCTGGATCTGTAGAATGAAGGGCAACCACCGCCCGTGAGTCGAAACTCAATAAGCTCACCACTAATCCTAGCGTAGGATAGCGTATACTAGTGGGGTCGGTCCTATCTAGTGGACTAGGTTCGCGGTCCAGGGTTCAGACACACTCAGTCCCCTCGGTACCAGACCCTCAACGCAATAGTAGACAGGCAAGGCATATCAACATAGTTCAAAATATACAGACGGGCAATAATAAGCAGTCAACACAATGCCATATGCAAATGAAGCAGGCCTCAGCCGGCCATATCGGATCCCAATGGATCATGCCCGTCTATCACTCCAATTCCCATCAAGGCTCATCCAACAGTGCCACTCGGCAGATTCCACAACTGCGTATCTGACGCCTTACGTTGTTTCTCCTCTTTCCTCCATTTCCCCGCGTAACGACGCCTCTGGGGCACCTTCTCTTGTCATCTCTGGTGACACATGCCATGCTCTCAATGTATGCATGGCCCACACGATTGCAACCAGCAAATCAGACACAGAGCATGCATGCAATGGTATTTAAGCACAAGTACGGAGCACATCAAGAAGTCATCAAAGAAATCACATGCTCGTCAAGTCAAACCATGAGAGAATCAAATGCCCCACACACAGTTTCTCAGCCAGACAGGCTCAATAGAATATCTCATACTATCTCTCTGGGTAAACCCATATAAGTTTGAATCCCATCTTAGCGGACTAGGTAACTCGGCCTAAGTCCAATCACCCATGTTAATTCCCTGGGAGTCGGTAACCCACGATTAATGTTTAGTATCTTATAACCCCTCAAGTGTAATTATTTAGGCTTGGCTTGGGTTAAGGCCCAATTAGTAGATTTAGACTCGAGGGCCTAAAGCCCGTTCTAGGCCCAAGGCCCACAACAATAGTTAGGGTCCACTAGGGTAAGTTGGCCCATCATAGTGTTCTAAGCCCATTAATTAAGTTGGGCCCAATAGGATTCAAGGTTAAATGAAGGGGGTTAGGCCCATTTGACCAAGTTGGGCTTATTAATTTAAGTTGGGTCCAATTAGTATCTAAGGCCCATTAACCAAATATAGGCCATGAATTAATTTTAAAAAATCAATTATATGATTCAGGCCCATTATTATTAAATTTTCGTGTAGGGCCCAAGCCCATTTTCAAAAGTTGGTCAATTAGGCCCAATTAGTCTATTTTAGGCCCAATTGGTCATCCTAGCCCATGCACACTATTGGGCCTTATCTTTTAATAAACCAATTATAATTTAGGCCATTCAATTGTAATTTCGTCCATATAAGGCCCATTATCCAATTTTGGGTTCGAGAGTTCCAAATTGGCCCAATTAGTGTAAAATTAGAACCCCAAGCCATTAGTTTGCTTAGGCCCACAACACCTCACGCCTAGCCCATCCATTTCGGTCCACTTGAGACGATTTTCGGCCCAATTCCATCAACCACACTCCCACACCTTAGGCCCATTCACAATTACATAATTAGCCTAATACACAATTAAGCCTAATTGCCCATATTAAGCCATAATCACCTTTGTTAGCTACTAAGGCAACATCCACACACACATACTACTAGCCTACACCAAGATTAGGGGTTGGAGCTTACCTATTGAGGGCCGGGACGGACGGTGGAGGCGGCTCAAGCTCCGGCGGCCGAATGGGGTTCGCGGCCTAGAGGAGAAACCGGGTCGGGTCGGTCGTGGGACGGGCTTACACGGCCATGAAAACGAAGGGGAAGGGAGTCAAGAGGCTTACCAAGGTGGCTACGTGGCTGGTGGAGGCGGTGCAGCGGCGGAGGAAGGGTGGATGGCCGGCGTTCTTCTCGGGCGGACGGCGGAAGTGAAACCGAGAGAGAGAAGAGGGTTTAGGGTCCGATCGGGGCTGGTTTCTTGGGGTCTCAAGTCACGAAAATAAAGAGAATGAGGCTTAGATGACTTACCAAGAGGAGAGGAGGGTTGGTGGCGCCGGTGGTGGCCGAACGACGGCGACGACGGGCGACGGGGACGGCGGTTCTTCGCGGCGGCCGAAGGAGAACGAAGAAGAAGAAGCAACGAAGGAGAGAGGGAGATGATGGAGGATGTTCGGCCGAATGAGCAAGGAGAGAGAGAGAGAGAGAGAGAGAAAGAAAGATTATAAGACACTAAAATCCAAAATAGAGATTATAGTGGAGTTGGTGAAATAGTGACTTTGATTGACTTGATTTGATTTCATGGGGAATTGTGCCATGATTGATGTGATTGATTGACATGACACTTGATTGATTGATGTGACATCTGATTGATGTGACATCTGATTTGACTTGTCTCGATTTGCGTGCCAAATGCACCGATCGGGTCCCGAGCGCGAACGGATTTTGGACTGGATTTGATGTCGGTCTATTGAATCTACTCTCAAAAATTCTAATTAATCTCATTCTAAGGACTGAGCATTTACCGGGGCATTTCGGTAATTTTCCATTCACGTCTTGCTTCTCGACGTGCACCTGCTGTCTGACCTTCAGTCGACATTTCTGAAACCGATTTCATTTCTTCATTGCGTTCATCCTACTAATTCGATTGTCCATCGTCGAATTTCATTTTGTGGTCAATTTCATTAAATACCGACTCTGCCTCAGTCCCAGACCAACGGGCGGCTGATTGAGAAAAATTCCCAGATAGCCTTTCCCCTTCGGTTGGTTATCTCAGGGTAGCTAATCCTGAGTGAGCGTCGACTAGAGTGTATTAACGAAGCATTTCCATTCATTTAGAAATTCTGACATTTGGGTCGAATTTTCAGACTGTTACAATGGCTCAATTCAAGACTCACATGCGATACCAACACAAAGTGAAGACGCGAATACGGTCAGAAGTTTGAGAGGAGTAAAACGCACACAAGAAAGACGAGAATTACGGTCAAATCAAGGATTCGCCATTAGAGCACCGAACTCAAGGTCGAGCTTGTGACTTACATTTTTTGGCGCCGGCGAGCTTTGAAGTCGATATGGGTCTCCTCCCTTCGGCTTGGGTGAGCTTCCTGACGTAGTCTAAAACCTTGATTCGATCTCTATTGCTCCAATTCTGTGATTACAGTTCCCCCTACTCCCGGCCAAAAAAAGTCCTCGAACTCGAGCTCTTCGTCCCCTTTTAAGCTCGATTTGAGCTGCATAACCTCCTCCGAGATCGTCTCCTCCCAGATTCGTTCAAAAATTCAACCAAATTTCCCCAAAATCTCTCAGAATCGCGTCCAATCTTCTCGGTTGAGATTTGCCCCATTTGAACTCCATTTCGCGCGACGAGGAAGAAGAGATTCAGGTTTGTTGACTTCAGACGGATTGACCGGGTCATCGGGTCGGATTCAACCCGACCCGATTGACCCGGTTGATCGAATTCGATCAAAATACCCCTCAAAACGTCAAAATTAAGCAAATTAAATCGCGAAATTGGATTCCTGAGCATCGAATCTATTGAAAAAATGGATTTTCACGCCAATTTCCTTAAGGATTGCTATAAAATCCCAATTTTTTAATTTGACCCGAAGGCCCATTTTGCAAAATCCAAAGTCTTAGGGTCCTTTTTTGCAAAAATTGTTGCCACCATTGGATTCAGAAGGTCAACATCTAGGGGGTGACGTCGCCCTATTTTCAATTCAGTCCCTAGAAAATTTTTAATTTCGTTTTTAGTGATTTCAGGGACTAATTTGAAAAATCAGAAATTGCATTTTGGCCCTTTTAGCGAAATTGGACGATTTGGAGGGCTTTTGGACTTGATCTTAATTTTGAAAAATAGAGGAGGATGACACGACTCTAAAAAAGTAAATTTTGAAAAATTAAAAAGCTAAAATGGAATTTCTAGAATTATTTAAATATTCTAAAAAAAAGAAATTAACAAAGAAACCCTAGATTCCAGACTTTATCTTCCGAAATTTATTCATCCAAAATGAAGGAGAATTGAATAAAAAATATTGACTATTTTTTGGCAATTTTCTGACTTCAAATGCTATTTTTATTAATTTTTTATTATTTTCCTAATTTCTGAAAATATTAAAAAATGCCAAAATAAAGAAAATTATTTTTTGTTCAAAATTAGTTCCCTAGGCTTGGCTGAGGTCCCCAATATTGATTTTTCAATTTTCTGACTTTTTATTTATTTTTTATGAATTTTCGAAAATAAAACGCGGAAAAATATGAAAAATAAGGAAAATTTTTTTTTTGCTCAAATTAGTTCCCTAGGCTAGGCCAAGGTCTCGAAAGTTGATTTTTCAATTTTTATAAATTTTTATGGATTTTCTAAAAATTTTTGAAAATAAATTGGTCAAAAATCAAGTGTCAACAGCTACTCCTCTTTGAGAGTGGTCTCGTGAGAGATTTCTCTCAAAGACGAACTGACACTTGATATCTAAACGACTCCACTGGAAAAGAAAGAAAATAAAAGATAAAAAGTCGAGCCATCCAACTCTAGTTTCCTCCCTGAAAGCTTAAGTCCAAATTTCACGCTGCTCATTTGGGTATGAGAGAGAGGGGAAGTGAGAGTCGAGGGATTTACCTGGAACTTACCTGTTGGCCTCGCGCTGCCATTGACACTCTGGAATGAAGACCTAAGGATTTGTTACGAGAAAACTTTAGGGTGATTGAACTTGGACCCGTATGGTAGGTCCCCCCATGGCAGATTCCTAATGAAAGAAATCTACTGATTTGAACTTTGATTGAGATTCGACCCGTATGGTAGGTCACCCCATGGCAGATTCCTAGTGAAAGGATTCTACTGGTTTAAACTTTGATTGAGATTCGACCCGTATGGTAGGTCGCCCCATGGCAGATTCCTAGTGAAAGAAATCTACTGATTTAAACTTTGACTGAGATTCGACCCGTATGGTAGGTCACCCCATGGCAGATTCCTAGTGAAAGGATTCTACTGGTTTAAATTTCGAATGAGATTCGACCCGTATGGTAGGTCACCCCATGGCAGATTCCTAGTGAAAGAATCTACTGATGTAAACTTTGATTGAGATTCGACCCGTATGGTAGGTCACCCCATGGCAGATTCCTAGTGAAAGGATTACTGGTTTAAATTCGAATGAGATTCGACCCGTATGGTAGGTCACCCATGGCAGATTCCTAATGAAAGAAATCTACTGATGTAAACTTTGATTGAGATTCGACCCATATGATAGGTCACCCATGGCAGATTCCTAGTGAAAGGATTCTACTGGTTTAAATTTCGAATGAGATTCGACCCGTATGGTAGGTCACCCATGGCAGATTCCTAGTGAAAGGATTCTACTGGTTTAAACTTTGATTGAGATTCGACCCGTATGGTAGGTCACCCCATGGCAGATTCCTAGTGAAAGGAATCTACTGATTTAAACTTTGATGAGATTCGACCCGTATGGTAGGTCACCCCATGGCAGATTCCTAGTGAAAGGAATCTACTGATTTAAACTTTGATGAGATTCGACCCGTATGGTAGGTCACCCCATGGCAGATTCCTAGTGAAAGGATTCTACTGGTTTAATTTTGAATGTGGGCTCAGACCCATGTTATCTTGTTTTGAAGGATGCCATTCTGGGATCTGTGAAGACCTGCAGAAGCTCGAACCCGTGTTCTCTTGTTTTGAAGGGCGCCATTCTGGGATCTGTGAAGACCTGCAGAAGCTCGAACCCGTGTTCTCTTGTTTTGAAGGGCGCCATTCTGGGATCTGTGAAGACCTGCAGAAGCTCGAACCCGTGTTCTCTTGTTTTGAAGGGCGCCATTCTGGGATCTGTGAAGACCTGCAGAAGCTCGAACCCGTGTTCTCTTGTTTTGAAGGGCGCCATTCTGGGATCTGTGAAGACCTGCAGAAGCTCGAACCCGTGTTCTCTTGTTTTGAAGGGCGCCATTCTGGGATCTGTGAAGACCTGCAGAAGCTCGAACCCGTATTCTCTTGTTTTGAAGGGCGCCATTCTGGGATCTGTGAAGACCTGCAGAAGCTCGAACCCGTATTCTCTTGTTTTGAAGGGTGCCATTCTGGGATCTATGAGACCTGCAGAAGCTCGAACCCGTATTATCTTGAATTAGAAGATTTTTGATGTCTCGAATATTTCAAATTTTGAAATGAGTCACGCTCTTGCGGGCCAAGATATCTAGCAGCATGCGTGCATAAATAGAATCCCTCATGAGGAAAATTTTGAATCAATAGATTTGAAATCGCCAGATGAGCTCGATCAGTCGCATTAACTGGAGCATCCTTATCAGAGAGGGTTTCTCACAATATCGTTTCTGAATATTTCTGCTTTCTCGCTGGGGAAGATTTCATAAAACACTCAAACTAACACTCGAAACCTATGCCAAGAATTTCGGGACCGTTTGCAGTGTATACAACCTGATTGATCAGAGAAGGTCTTCTAAGGGACCGTAATGTAGGTTTGGTCAAAAGCTTACGCAATGGGTAGGCACCTCGAGGTTTTTCGAAAAGAATCAACATTTTAAAAGCGACCTCTTCAGGTTTACAAGTCAAGAACCTCGAAGATCAGATAAGGCCGGATTGTACTTACTCCTTTAGGCAGTAGCCTCTTGTGTGAAATCCCGTGTTGACCTGAAATGTCTCAATCAGGAGAGGCTTTCGGGATAGGTTGTAACATTGGTTCAAGGTAGGCTCGAAAAGGCCATTTTTGGTGAGAGTACGATATGTTGGCGATCACCTTTGCATCCTTACCAACTGTCATGGCTGCTGGGGGTTAAATCTATGTCTTAAGCCCCCCAAAGGTTCTCTGGATACTTATGCAGGCTAAACTCCATGTTTTCTTGCTTTTGTCACTTGTTTGCAAACAGAGTTTCTTTTGGCGACACTTTATTTATGTTTCGAGTGTTATGGCTTTTGTTCCTACAAAGGGCTTTGGCCTTGCTTTTACGAGGCACTTTGCTTTTATCAGCCCTATTGCCTTTTGACATTTTCATTGTATTTTTCTTTGACTGGTTTTCAAGCATTGTTGCTCTTCTTCAATAATGGGCTTTGGCCTTGCTTTCACCAGGTGTCCTGCTTTTATTGGCGAGTCATATGCATTGCCCCAGGGTAGGGAGGTGATCACCAACTGGTTTTTGAAATGAAGATTTGCAGGCTCAAATTGGCTCATCAAAAGATAAAGTGTGTAGGATAGAGAAATGAATTGCTCTCCTTCACTTTGATGTTTCAAATCTCCACGGGATACCACCTGGAGTTACCACGAAAAGGTTGATGCAAGTCAGCACAATAAAGCCTTATTTTGATCTTTTCTCCTAGGAATCAACCAATGAACCTCCAAACTGCCCCAGCGTGGGGTGGTTCTTGACAGGATTGTTTTTTTTGAATTCTCTATTCACAGGCTCGAATGGGCTTGCAAAGGATTATTATGTGTTTAGGATAAAGAAATGAACATGCCTTCCGTCATTTCAATCCATGTAATCACTGCAAATGGTCCCTACGTTCACGGACAAAGGTTTTTATCTTGCCTTTCTTTCACTCATTCTCTCAAGTGTGTAAGGACGTGTTTGGACATGGCTGGCCCCTCAGATTTCGGTCTACTCCAGCATGACAAACTTGATCGTTCTCCTTGGAGATTTCATTTCTATTTCATCAAAATCAACCCTCACAGGGGATTCATGATGCATGTGAGCGTCAAATCTTCCTGGGTAACCTCGAAGAATGCAGATGAAGTTACCTTACGAATTTCATTGATGGTGTGATTTACTGATCATCATGATGGCAGACTGGAAAGTTTTAGGGTAAGAGATACTTACCTGCCTGCTGTGGCTGGAAGTCCCTGAGAAAAATAAAACGTTTCAGGAGTTAGCGTCCATTCTCGCATTATGAAACCGGAACGATACAGCTTTTACCCTTGACTGCGAACTGGGGGCACCGGTAGGCAGCGTGTCTTGTGGATTCTTCTTCTTCATGATCTTCTGGTTCGGGTAAGGTCGCTTGAGTTGTTTCCTCCATTTGGGGATTCCACTCGGACCTGCAACATAGAAAACAATGCAGGTGTATGCATATATGCATGAAATGCATGTGGTGGATCCAAATGTGGCTCAGATGCCAGTGGGGCACGAGAACTGGTCAAATCCTCGTCTTATTCAAGGGTAATATTTCTTGACAGCATCTGCGTTTACAGGATTTGCCAATTCTTCCCCGTCCATGTTGAGGAGAATCAAAGCGCCGCCCGGTAAAGCCTTCTGCACTATGTATGGGCCCTCGTAATTTGGTGCGAACTTGCCTCCGGGATGGGGAACATTAGGGAGCACCTTCTTCACTAATAAATCTCCAACCGTAAAACTTCTGGCTTCACTTTGCGGTCGAATGACTTAGCTACTCGCTTTTGATATGCCTGTCCGTGACATATGGCCTTCAATCGCTTTTCATCGATCAGGTTCAGCTGCTCATGTCTCTGCGGATCCACTCAGCTTCCGAAAGTTCAGCTTGGGCTAATATTCGTAAGGAGGGATTTCAACCTCCACAGGGAGAACGGCCTCCATGCCGTATACCAGAGAATAGGGGTTGCCCCAGTTGAAGTCCGAATTGAAGTTCGGTACGCCATCAACGCATATGGTAACCTCTCGTGCCAGTCTCGAAAGTTCTCTGCGGTCTTGGCGAGGATCTTCTTTATATTCTTATTTGCCGCTTCCACAGCTCCATTCATTTGTGGGCGGTAAGGAGAAGAATTAAGGTGTCTAATCCTGAACCGATCCAACAGATCGTCCACCACCTTGTTATTCAGATTGGATCCATTGTCTGTAATGATGGCCTGTGGCGTCCCGTACCTCGCGATGATATCCCTTTTAATGAACTTTGCGACGCTCTTAGCCGTAACGTTGGCGTACGAATTGGCCTCGATCCATTTGTGAAATAATCTATCGCCACCAAGATGAAACGATGTCCATTCGAAGCGTTAGGGTTAATTGGCCCTATCATGTCGATTCCCCACATAGAAAATGGCCAGGCTTCAGACATTTGGTGCAGTTCGTTCGGGGAGCGTTGATCCTATCTCCATATACCTGACACTGATGGCAGGACCTCACATGCTGATTACAATCCGACTCCATGGTCATCCAATAGTAACCGAGCCTCATGATCTTCTTAGCGAGGAGGTGGCCGTTAATGTGTGGTCCGCATTCCCCTTCATGAATCTCTTTCATAAGCAGGTTTGCTTCTTTAGCATCTACGCACCTTAGCAGGACCGAGTCGAATAACTTCTTATACAGTGTCTGGCTACTGAGGAAGAATTTGGTAGCCATCTTGGCTATGTACTTTCTATCTCCCGTTTGGCTCCCTGGAGGATATTCTCCCTTCAGCAGGTAATTCTTGATGTCGTGATACCATGGTTGATCGTCAAATCCTTCTTCAATCATCATGCAGTATACTGCATGATGATTGAAGAAGGATTTGACGATCAACCATGGTATCACGACATCAAGAATTACCTGCTGAAGGGAGAATATCCTCCAGGGAGCCAAACGGGAGATAGAAAGTACATAGCCAAGATGGCTACCAAATTCTTCCTCAGTAGCCAGACACTGTATAAGAAGTTATTCGACTCGGTCCTGCTAAGGTGCGTAGATGCTAAAGAAGCAAACCTGCTTATGAAAGAGATTCATGAAGGGGAATGCGGACCACACATTAACGGCCACCTCCTCGCTAAGAAGATCATGAGGCTCGGTTACTATTGGATGACCATGGAGTCGGATTGTAATCAGCATGTGAGGTCCTGCCATCAGTGTCAGGTATATGGAGATAGGATCAACGCTCCCCGAACGAACTGCACCAAATGTCTGAAGCCTGGCCATTTTCTATGTGGGGAATCGACATGATAGGGCCAATTAACCCTAACGCTTCGAATGGACATCGTTTCATCTTGGTGGCGATAGATTATTTCACCAAATGGATCGAGGCCAATTCGTACGCCAACGTTACGGCTAAGAGCGTCGCAAAGTTCATTAAAAGGGATATCATCGCGAGGTACGGGACGCCACAGGCCATCATTACAGACAATGGATCCAATCTGAATAACAAGGTGGTGGACGATCTGTTGGATCGGTTCAGGATTAGACACCTTAATTCTTCTCCTTACCGCCCACAAATGAATGGAGCTGTGGAAGCGGCAAATAAGAATATAAAGAAGATCCTCGCCAAGACGCAGAGAACTTTCGAGACTGGCACGAGAGGTTACCATATGCGTTGATGGCGTACCGAACTTCAATTCGGACTTCAACTGGGGCAACACCCTATTCTCTGGTATACGGCATGGAGGCCGTTCTCCCTGTGGAGGTTGAAATCCCCTCCTTACGAATATTAGCCCAAGCTGAACTTTCGGAAGCTGAGTGGATCCGGCAGAGACATGAGCAGCTGAACCTGATCGATGAAAAGCGATTGAATGCCATATGTCACGGACAGGCATATCAAAAGCGGGTAGCTAAGTCATTCGACCGCAAAGTGAAGCCCAGAAGTTTTACGGTTGGAGATTTATTAGTGAAGAAGGTGCTCCCTAATGTTCCCCATCCCGGAGGCAAGTTCACACCAAATACGAGGGCCCATACATAGTGCAGAAGGCTTTACCGGGCGGCGCTTTGATTCTCCTCAACATGGACGGGGAAGAATTGGCAAATCCTGTAAATGCAGATGCTGTCAAGAAATATTACCCTTGAATAAGACGAGGATTTGACCAGTTCTCGTGCCCCACTGGCATCTGAGCCACATTTGGATCCACCACATGCATTTCATGCATATATGCATACACCTGCATTGTTTTCTATGTTGCAGGTCCGAGTGGAATCCCCAAATGGAGGAAACAACTCAAACGACCTTACCCGAACCAGAAGATCATGAAGAAGAAGAATCCACAAGACACGCTGCCTACCGGTGCCCCCAGTTCGCAGTCAAGGGTAAAAGCTGTATCGTTCCGGTTTCATAATGCGAGAATGGACGCTAACTCCTGAAACGTTTTATTTTTCTCAGGGACTTCCAGCCACAGCAGGCAGGTAAGTATCTCTTACCCTAAAACTTTCCAGTCCGCCACGTCATCATGACCAATAGGTCACACCATCAATGAAATCGTAAGGTAACTTCATCTGCATTCTTCGAGGTTACCCAGGAAAGATTTGACGCTTACATGCATCATGAATCCCCTGTGAGGGTTGATTTTGATGAAATAGAAATGAAATCTCCAAATGAGAACGATCAAGTTTGTCATGCTGGAGTAGACGAAATCTGAGGGGCCAGCCATGTCCAAACACGTCCTTACACACTTGAGAGAATGAGTGAAAGAAAGGCAAGACAAAACCTTTGTCCGTGAACGTAGGGACCATTTGCAGTGATTACGTGGATTGAAATGACGGAAGGCATGTTCATTTCTTTATCCTAAACACATAATAATCATTTGCAAGCCCATTCGAGCCTGTGAATAGAGAATTAAAAAAAAACAATCCTGTCAAGAACCACCCCACGCTGGGGCAGTTTGGAGGTTCATTGGTTGATTCCTAGGAGAAAAGATCAAAATAAGGCTTTATTGTGCTGACTTGCATCAACCTTTTCGTGGTAACTCCAGGTGGTATCCCGTGGAGATTTGAAACATCAAAGTGAAGGAGAGCAATTCATTTCTCTATCCTACACACTTTATCTTTTGATGAGCCAATTTGAGCCTGCAAATATTCATTTCAAAAACCAGTTGGTGATCACCTCCCTACCCTGGGGCAATGCATATGACTCGCCAATAAAAGCAGGACACCTGGTGAAAGCAAGGCCAAAGCCCATTATTGAAGAAGAGCAACAATGCTTGAAAACCAGTCAAAGAAAAATACAATGAAAATGTCAAAAGGCAATAGGGCTGATAAAAGCAAAGTGCCTCGTAAAAGCAAGGCCAAAGCCCTTTGTAGGAACAAAAGCCATGACACTCGAAACATAAATAAAGTGTCGCCAAAAAGAAAACTCTGTTTGCAAACAAGTGACAAAAGCAAAGAAAACATGGAGTTTAGCCTGGCATAAGTATCCAGAGAACCTTGGGGGGGCTTAAGACATAGATTTAACCCCCAGCAGCCATGACAGTTGTAAGGATGCAAAGGTGATCGCCAACATATCGTACTCTCACCCAAAAATGGCCTTTTCGAGCCTACCTTGAACCAATGTTACAACCTATCCCGAAAGCCTCTCCTGATTGAGACATTTCAGGTCAACACGGGATTTCACACAAGAGGCTACTGCCTAAAGGAGTAAGTACAATCCGGCCTTATCTGATCTTCGAGGTTCTTGACTTGTAAACCTGAAGAGGTCGCTTTTAAAATGTTGATTCTTTTCTAAAAAACCTCGAGGTGCCTACCCATTGCGTAAGCTTTTGACCAAACCTACATTACGGTCCCTTAGAAGACCTTTCTCTGATCAATCAGGTTGTATACACTGCAAACGGTCCCGAAATTCTTGGCATAGGTTTCGAGTGTTAGTTTGAGTGTTTTATGAAATCTTCCCCAGCGAGAAAGCAGAAATATTCAGAAACGGATATTGTGAGAAACCCTCTCTGATAAGGATGCTCCAGTTAATGCGACTGATCGAGCTCATCTGGCGATTTCAAATCTATTGATTCAAAAATTTTCCTCATGAGGGATTCTATTTATGCACGCATGCTGCTAGATATCTTGGCCCGCAAGAGCGTGACTCATTTCAAAATTTGAAATATTCGAGACATCAAAAATCTTCTAATTCAGCAAGATAATACGGGTTCGAGCTTCTGCAGGTCTTCATAGATCCCAGAATGGCACCCTTCAAACAAGAGAATACGGGTTCGAGCTTCTGCAGGTCTTCACAGATCCCAGAATGGCACCCTTCAAAACAAGAGAATACGGGTTCGAGCTTCTGCAGGTCTTCACAGATCCCAGAATGGCGCCCTTCAAAACAAGAGAACACGGGTTCGAGCTTCTGCAGGTCTTCACAGATCCCAGAATGGCGCCCTTCAAAACAAGAGAACACGGGTTCGAGCTCTGCAGGTCTTCACAGATCCCAGAATGGCGCCCTTCAAAACAAGAGAACACGGGTTCGAGCTTCTGCAGGTCTTCACAGATCCCAGAATGGCGCCCTTCAAAACAAGAGAACACGGGTTCGAGCTTCTGCAGGTCTTCACAGATCCCAGAATGGCGCCCTTCAAAACAAGAGAACACGGGTTCGAGCTTCTGCAGGTCTTCACAGATCCCAGAATGCATCCTTCAAAACAAGATAACATGGGTCTGAGCCCACATTCAAATTTAAACCAGTAGAATCCTTTCACTAGGAATCTGCCATGGGTGACCTACCATACGGGTCGAATCTCAATCAAAGTTTAAATCAGTAGATTCCTTCACTAGGAATCTGCCATGGGGTGACCTACCATACGGGTCGAATCTCAATCAAAGTTTAAATCAGTAGATTCCTTTCACTAGGAATCTGCCATGGGGTGACCTACCATACGGGTCGAATCTCAATCAAAGTTTAAACCAGTAGAATCCTTTCACTAGGAATCTGCCATGGGGTGACCTACCATACGGGTCGAATCTCATTCGAAATTTAAACCAGTAGAATCTTTCACTAGGAATCTGCCATGGGGTGACCTATCATATGGGTCGAATCTCAATCAAAGTTTACATCAGTAGATTTCTTTCATTAGGAATCTGCCATGGGGGTGACCTACCATACGGGTCGAATCTCTTCGAAATTTAAACCAGTAGAATCCTTTCACTAGGAATCTGCCATGGGGTGACCTACCATACGGGTCGAATCTCAATCAAAGTTTACATCAGTAGATTTCTTTCACTAGGAATCTGCCATGGGGTGACCTACCATACGGGTCGAATCTCATTCGAAATTTAAACCAGTAGAATCCTTTCACTAGGAATCTGCCATGGGGTGACCTACCATACGGGTCGAATCTCAGTCAAAGTTTAAATCAGTAGATTTCTTTCACTAGGAATCTGCCATGGGGCGACCTACCATACGGGTCGAATCTCAATCAAAGTTTAAACCAGTAGAATCCTTTCACTAGGAATCTGCCATGGGTGACCTACCATTACGGGTCGAATCTCAATCAAAGTTCAAATCAGTAGATTTCTTTCATTAGGAATCTGCCATGGGGGGACCTACCATACGGGTCAAGTTCAATCACCCTAAAGTTTTCTCGTAACAAATCCTTAGGTCTTCATTCCAGAGTAGTCAATGGCAGCGCGAGGCCAACAGGTAAGTTCCAGGTAAATCCCTCGACTCTCACTTCCCCTCTCTCTCATACCCAAATGAGCAGCGTGAAATTTGGACTTAAGCTTTCAGGGAGAAACTAGAGTTGGATGGCTCGACTTTTTATCTTTATTTTCTTTTCTTTTCCAGTGGAGTCGTTTAGATATCAAGTGTCAGTTCGTCTTTGAGAGAAATCTCTCACGAGACCACTCTCAAAGAGGAGTAGCTGTTGACACTTGATTTTTGACCAATTTTTATTTTCAAAAATTTTTAGAAAATCCATAAAAATTTATAAAAATTGAAAAATCAACTTTCGAGACCTTGGCCTAGCCTAGGGAACCTAATTTTGAGCAAAAAAAAAATTTTCCTTATTTTTCATATTTTTCCGCGTTTTATTTTCGAAAATTCATAAAAAAATAAATAAAAGTCAGAAAATTGAAAAATCAATATTGGGGACCTCAGCCAAGCCTAGGGAACTAATTTTGAACAAAAAATAATTTTCTTTATTTTTGGCATTTTTTAATATTTTCAGAAATTAGGAAAATAATAAAAAAATTAATAAAAATAGCATTTGAAGTCAGAAAATTGCCAAAAAATAGTCAATATTTTTTATTCAATTCTCCCTTCATTTTGGATGAATAAATTTCGGAAGATAAAGTCTGGAATCTAGGGTTCTTTGTTAATTTCTTTTTTTTAGAATATTTAAATAATTCTAGAAATTCCATTTTAGCTTTTTAATTTTTCAAAATTTACTTTTTTAGAGTCGTGTCATCCTCCTCTATTTTTCAAAATTAAGATCAAGTCCAAAAGCCCTCCAAATCGTTCCAATTTCGCTAAAAGGGCCAAAATGCAATTTCTGATTTTTCAAATTAGTCCCTGAAATCACTAAAAACGAAATTAAAAATTTTCTAGGGACTGAATTGAAAATAGGGCGACGTCACCCCTAGATGTTGACCTTCTGAATCCAATGGTGGCAACAATTTTTGCAAAAAGGACCCTAAGACTTTGGATTTTGCAAAATGGGCCTTCGGGTCAAATTAAAAAATTGGGATTTTATAGCAATCCTTAAGGAAATTGGCGTGAAAATCCATTTTTTCAATAGATTCGATGCTCAGGAATCCAATTTCGCGATTTAATTTGCTTAATTTTGACGTTTTGAGGGGTATTTTGATCGAATTCGATCAACCGGGTCAATCGGGTCGGGTTGAATCCGACCGATGACCCGGTCAATCCGTCTGAAGTCAACAAACCTGAATCTTCTTCTTCCTCGTCGCGCGAAATGGAGTTCAAATGGGGCAAATCTCAACCGAGAAGATGGACGCGATTCTGAGAGATTTTGGGGAAATTTGGTTGAATTTTTGAACGAATCTGGGAGGAGACGATCTCGGAGGAGGTTATGCAGCTCAAATCGAGCTTAAAAGGGGACGAAGAGCTCGAGTTCGAGGACTTTTTTGGCCGGGAGTAGGGGGAACTGTAATCACAGAATTGGAGCAATAGAGATCGAATCAAGGTTTTAGACTACGTCAGGAAGCTCACCCAAGCCGAAGGGAGGAGACCCATATCGACTTCAAAGCTCGCCGGCGCCAAAAAATGTAAAGTCACAAGCTCGACCTTGAGTTCGGGTGCTAATGGCGAATCCTTGATTTGACCGTAATTCTCGTCTTCTTGTGTGCGTTTTACTCCTCTCAAACTTCTGACCGTATTCGCGTCTTCACTTTGTGTTGGTATCGCATGTGAGTCTTGAATTGAGCCATTGTAACAGTCTGAAAATTCGACCCAAATGTCAGAATTTCTAATGAATGGAAATGCTTCGTTAATACACTCTAGTCGAGCTCACTCAGGATTAGCTACCTGAGATAACCAACCGAAGGGAAAGGCTATCTGGGAATTTTTCTCAATCAGCCGCCCGTTGGTCTGGGACTGAGGCAGAGTCGGTATTTAATGAAATTGACCACAAAATGAAATTCGACGATGGACAATCGAATTAGTAGGATGAACGCAATGAAGAAATGAAATCGGTTTCAGAAATGTCGACTGAAGGTCAGACAGCAGGTGCACGTCGAGAAGCAAGACTGTGAATGGAAAATTACCGAAATGCCCCCGGTAAATGCTCAGTCCTTAGAATGAGATTAATTAGAATTTTGAGAGTAGATTCAATAGACCGACATCAAATCCAGTCCAAAATCCGTTCGCGCTCGGGACCCGATCGGGGCATTTGGCACGCAAATCGAGACAAGTCAAATCAGATGTCACATCAATCAGATGTCACATCAATCAATCAAGTGTCATGTCAATCAATCACATCAATCATGGGCACAATTCCCCATGAAATCAAAAGTCAATCAAAGTCACTATTTCACCAACTCCACTATAATCTCTATTTTGGATTTTAGTGTCTTATAATCTTTCTTTCTCTCTCTCTCTCTCTCTCTCTCCTTGCTCATTCGGCCGAACATCCTCCATCATCTCCCTCTCTCCTTCGTTGCTTCTTCTTCTTCGTTCTCCTTCGGCCGCCGCGAAGAACCGCCGTTCCCCGTCGCCCGTCGTCGCGGTCGTTCGGCCACCACCGGCGCCACCAACCCTCCTCTCCTCTTGGTAAGTCATCTAAGCCTCATTCTCTTTATTTTCGTGACTTGAGACCCCAAGAAAACCAGCCCCGATCGGACCCTAAACCCTCTTCTCTCTCTCGGTTTCACTTCCGCCGTCCGCCCGAGAAGAAACGCCGGGCCATCCACCCTTCCTCCGCGCTTGCACCGCCTCCACCAGCCACGTAGCCACCTTGGTAAGCCTCTTGACTCCCTTCCCCTTCGTTTTCATGGCCGTGTAAGCCTCCCACGACCGACCCGACCCGGTTTCTCCTCTAGGCCGCGAACCCCATTCGGCCGCCGGAGCTTGAGCCGCCTCCACCGTCCGTCCCGGCCCTCAATAGGTAAGCTCCAACCCCTAATCTTGGTGTAGGCTAGTAGTATGTGTGTGTGGATGGTTGCCTTAGTAGCTAACAAAGGTGATTATGGCTTATATGGGCAATTAGGCTTAATTGTGTATTAGGCTAATTATGTAATTGTGAATGGGCCTAACG
>JAGVVM010019500.1:0-17302 GCA_019149425.1 Psidium friedrichsthalianum
GGGAAAGTTCTTTTCTTCCAAGACATTTCATCCATAACCGATGTGCATAATGCAAAAAAATTTCACCCAAAAAAACATCGTGGAAGTATTAGCTGCACTGCCATTCGCATAAAGCTTCTCAAATTTTGTACAAAACGAATGACTTGAAAAATGCTCTGAAATCTTGGTTCCACCTATTTTTGGGAAAGCTCATACTGTCCATTACTGCCGTCTAGAAATGTTATGGATATTCAAAAATAATTTCCCTCAAAAACATGATGAAATGAAGAGCTACTCTGTCGGTAATATCCACCCTTCTAAGTTGAATGCAAAAAAAATGACTTGAGAAACACTGTAAGAACAAAGTTCGATGTATTTTCAGAAAATATCTTTTCTTCGTTGACATTCGTCTATAAATGATGTGCATAATGGTACAAATTTCACCCAAAAAACGTCATGGAAAGTTGAGCTGCACTGCCATTAATATAAGCTCTCTCAAATTTAGTGCAAAATGACCGACTTGAAAAATGCTCCAAAATCTTGGTTCCACCTGTTTTTGGGAAAGTTCATTCTTTCCATTGCTTTCATCCGGAAATGTTATGCATAATCAAAATAAATATCACTCTAAAAACATGATTGAATGATGAGCACTCTGTCGGTAATATACACCTTCTAAATTGAATGTAAAAAAAATGACTTGTGAAACACTGCGAGAACATAGTTCGACCTATTTTTGGGAAAGTTCTTTTCTTCCAAGAAATTCGTCCATAAATGATGTGCATAATTGAAACAAATTTCACTCAAAAAACATCGTGGAAAGTATAGCTGCACTGCCATTCATATAAGCTCTCTCAAATTTTGTAGAAAACGAATGACTTGAAAAATGCTTTGAAATCTTGGTTCCACCTATTTTTGGGAAAGCTCATACTGTCCATTGCTTTCGTCCAGAAATGTTATGGATAATCAAAAATAATTTCACTCAAAAAACATGGTGGAATGAAGAGCTACTCTGTCGGTAATATCCACCCTTCTAAATTCAATGGAAAAAAATGACTTGAGAAACACTGCAAGAACAAAGTTCGACCTATTTTGGGAAAGTTCTTTTCTTCGATGACATTCGTTTATAAATGATGTGCATAATGGAAACAAATTTCAACCAAAAAATGTAATGGAAAGTTGAGCTGCACTGCCATTAATATAAGCTCTCTCAAATTTAGTGCAAAATGAACGACTTGAAAAATGCTCCAAAATCTTGGTTCCACCTATTTTTGGGAAAGTTCATTCTTTCCATTGCTTTCGTCAGAAATGTTATGCATAATCAAAATAAATATCACTCTAAAAACATGATTGAATGATGAGCTACTCTGTCGGCAATATATACCCTTCTAAATTGAATGCAAAAAAAAATGACTTGTGAAACACTGTGAGAACGTAGTTCGACCTATTTTCGGGAAAGTTCTTTTCTTCCAAGAATTCGTCCATAAATGATGTGCATAATTGAAACAAACTTCACTCAAAAAACATAATGGAAAGTTGAGCTGCACTGCCATTAATATAAGCTCTCTCAAATTTAGTGCAAAACGAACGACTTGAAAAATGCTCCAAAATCTTGGTTCCACCTATTTTTGGGAAAGTTCATTCTTTCCATTGCTTTCATCGAGAAATGTTATGCATAATCAAAATAATTTCACTCTAAAAACATGATTGAATGAAGAGCTACTCTGTCGGTAATAAACACCATTCTAAATTGAATGAAAAAAAATGACTTGTGAAACACTGCAAGAACAAAGTTTGATGTATTTTCGGGAAAGTTCTTTTGTTCGATGACATTCGTCTATAAATGATGTGCATAATGGAAACAAATTTCAACCAAAAAATGTGGAAAGTTGAGCTGCACTGCCATTAATATAAGCTCTCTCAAATTTAGTGCAAAATGAACGACTTGAAAAATGCTCCAAAATCTTGGTTCCACCTATTTTTGGGAAAGTTCATTCTTTCCATTGCTTTCGTCAGAAATGTTATGCATAATCAAAATAAATATCACTCTAAAAAAATGATTGAATGATGAGCTATTCTGTCGGTAATATACACCCTTCTAAATTGAATGAAAAAAAAAAGACTTGTGAACACTGTGAAGAACGTAGTTCGACCTATTTTCGGGAAAGTTCTTTTCTTCCAAGAAATTCGTCCATAAATCATGTGCATAATTGAAACAAATTTCATTCAAAAAACATCGTGGAATGTATAGCTGCACTGCCATTCATATAAGCTCTCTCAAATTTTGTAGAAAACGAAGGACTTGAAAAATGCTCTCAAAATCTTGGTTCCATCTATTCATGGGAAAGCTCATACTGTCCATTGCTTTCATGCAGAAATGTTGTGGATAATCAAAATAATTTCACTCTAAAAACATGGTGGAATGAAGAGCTACTCTGTCCATAATATCCACCCTTCTAAATTCAATGGAAAAAAAATGACTTGAGAAACACTGTAAGAACAAAGTTCGACCTATTTTCGGGAAAGTTCTTTTCTTCGATGACATTCGTCTTTAAGTGATGTGCTTAATGGAAACAAATTTCACCCAAAAAACATAATGGAATGTTGAGCTGCTCTGCGATAAATAAAATCTCTGTCAAACTTTGTACAAAACGAACGATTTGAAAAATGCTCCAAAATCTTGGTTCTACCTATTTTTGGGAAAGTTCCTTCTTTCCATTGCTTTCATCCAAAAATGTTATGCATAATCAAAATAATTTTCACTCTAAAAACATGATTGAATGATGAGCTACTCTGTCTGTAATAAACACCATTATAAATCGAATGAAAAAAAAATGACTTGTGAAACACTGTGAGAACGTAGTTCGACCTATTTTCGGGAAAGTTCTTTTCTTCCAAGACATTCGTCCATAAATGATGTGCATAATGGAAACAAATTTCGCTCAAAAAACATCATGGAAAGTTGAGCTGCACTGCCATTAATATAAGCTCTCTCAAATTTAGCGCACAACGAACGACTTCAAAAATGCTCCAAAATCTTGGTTCCACCTATTTTTGGGAAAGTTCATTCTGTCCATTGCTTTCATCCAGAAATGTTATGCATAATCAAAATAAATTTCACCCTAAAAACATGATTGAATGATGAGCTACTCTGTCGGTAATAAACACCATTATAAATTGAATGCAAAAAAAATAACTTGTGAAACACTGTGAGAACGTAGTTCGACCTATTTTCGGGAAAGTTCTTTTCTTCCAAGACATTTGTCCATAAATGATGTGCATAATGCAAACAAATTTCACCCAAAAATCTTGGAAAGTATAGCTGCACTACCATTCATATAAACTCTCTCGAATTTGGTACAAAACGAATGTCTTGAAAAAACTCTAAAATCTTGGTTCCACCTATTTTTGGGAAACCTCATACTGTCCATTGCTTTCGTCTAGAAATGTTATGGATAATCAAAAAAATTTCACTCAAAAAACATGGTGGAATGAAGAGCTACTCTGTCGGTAATATCCACCCTTCTAAATTCATTTAAAAAAAATGACTTGAGAAACACTGTAAGAACAAAGTTCGACCCACTTTCGGGAAAGTTCTTCTCTTCGATGAGATTCGTCTATAAATGATGTGATAATGGAAACAAATTTCACCCAAAAAACATAATGGAAAGTTGAGCTACACTACCATTAATATAAGCTCTCTCAAATTTAGTGTAAAACGAACGACTTGAAAAATGCTCCAAAATCTTGGTTCCACCTATTTTTGGGAAAGTTCATTCTTTCGATTGCTTTCATCGAGAAATGTTATGCATAATCAAAAAAATTTCACTATAAAAACATGATTAAAAGATGAGCTACTCTGTCGCTAATATACACCATTATAAATTGAGTGCAAAAAAAATGACTTGTGAAACACTGTGAGAACGTAGTTCGACCTATTTTCGGGAAAGTTCTTTTCTTCCAGGACATTCGTTCATAAATGATGTGCATAATGGAAAAAAATTTCACTCAAAAAACATCATGGAAAGTTGAGCTGCACTGCCATTAATATAAGCTCTCTCAAATTTAGTGCAAAACGAACGACTTCAAAAATGCTCCAAAATCTTTGTTCCACCTATTTTTGGGAAAGTTCATTCTGTCCATTGCTTTCATCCAGAAATGTTATGCATAATCAAAATAAATTTCACCATAAAAACATGATTGAATGATGAGCTTCTATGTCGATAATAAACACCATTATAAATTGAATGTAAAAAAATGACTTCTGAAACACTGTGAGAACGTAGTTCGACCTATTTTCGGGAAAGTTCTTTTCTTCTAAGACATTCGTCCATAAATGATGTGCATAATGCAAACAAATTTCACCCAAAAAACATCGTGGAAAGTATAGCTGCACTGCCATTCATATAAGCTCTCCCAAATTTTGTAGAAAACGAATGACTTGAAAAATGCTCTGAAATCTTGGTTCCACCTATTTTTGGAAAGCTCATACTGTCCATTACTGTCGTCTAGAAATGTTATGGATATTCAAAAATAATTTCACTCAAAAAACACGGTGAAATGAAGAGCTACTCTGTCGGTAATATCCACCCTTCTAAGTTAAATGCAAAAAAAATGACTTGAGAAACACTGTAAGAACAAAGTTCGATGTATTTTGGGGAAATTTCTTTTCTTCGATGACATTCGTCTATAAATGATGTGCATAATGGTAAAAAATTTCACCCAAAAAACGTCATGGAAAGTTGAGCTGCACTACCATTAATATAAGCTCTCTCAAATTTAGTGCAAAATGAACGACTTGAAAAATGCTCCAAAATCTTGGTTCCACCTATTTTTGGGAAAGTTCATTCTTCCATTACTTTCATCCAGAAATGTTATGCATAATCAAAATAAATTTCACTCTAAAAACATGATTGAATGATGAGCTACTCTGTCGGTAATATACACCATTCTAAATTGAATGCAAAAAAAATGACTTCTGAAACACTGTGAGAACGTAGTTCGACCTATTTTCGGGAAAGTTCTTTTCTTCCAAGACATTCGTCCATAAATGATGTGCATAATGCAAACAAATTTCACCCAAAAAACATCGTGGAAAGTTAGCTGCACTGCCATTCATATAAGCTCTCTCAAATTTTGTACAAAACGAATGACTTGAAAAATGCTCTGCAATCTTGGTTCCACCTATTTTTGGGAAAGCTCAAACTGTCCATTGCTTTCGTCCAGAAATGTTATGCATAATCAAAATAAATTTCACTCAAAAAACATGGTGGAATGAAGAGCTACTATGTCGGTAATATCCACCCTTCTAAATTGAATGAAAAAAAATGACTTGAGAAACACTGTGAACAAAGTTTGACCTATTTTCGGGAAAGTTCTTTTCTTCGATGACATTCGTCTATAAATGATGTGCATAATGGAAACAAATTTCACCCAAAAAACTTCATGGAAAGTTGAGCTACACTGCCATTTATATAAGCTCTCTCAAATTTAGTGCAAAGCGAACGACTTAAAAAATGCTCCAAAATCTTGATTCCACCTATTTTTGGGAAAGTTCATTCTTTCCATTGCTTTCATCCAGAAATGTTATGCATAATCAAAATAAATTTCTGTGACAGTCTGAAAATTCAACCCATTTATTGGAATTTCTAAATGAATGGATATACTTCATTAGTACGCTCTAGTCGATACTCACTCAGGATTAGCTACCCTGAGACGACTAACCGAAGGGGAAAGGCTATCTGGGAAAAATTTCCCAAACAGCCGCCCGTTGGTCTGAGATTTCGACCGAGTCGGTATTTAATGAATTTGAACACAAAATGAAATCCGACATTGGACATTTGAATTATCGAGATTGTCACAATGGAGAAATAGATTCAGTTTCAGAAAAGTCGCCCGAAGGGCGGACAGCCGGTGTACGTCGCGAAGCAAGACGTGAATGGAAAATTACCGAAATGCCCCCGGTAAATGCTCAGTCCTTGGAATTAGATCAAATAGAATTATTTAAGGACGAACGCGATAGAGCGAAGCCAAATCCAGTCTGAAGTTCGTTCGCGCTCGGGACCCAATCCGTGCATTTGGCACGCAAATCGAGGCGATGTCACATCAAATGTCACATCAATCACATGTCAAATCAATCATTCAAGATGTCAATCATGGCACAATTTCCAATGCAGGTCAATCAAGTCAACTCATGTCAAGTACATCTTTCATGTCATATAATCCCATTACCAACTCCATTAATTATCAATTTTTATTTTTTTTATTTTTTTTTCCCCATTATAATCTCTATAATCTTCTCTCTCTTCCCCTCACTCTCCATATTTTCGGGCAATTCCTCTCTTCTCTCTCTCTCCCGAAGCCCTCTTCTTCCCGCGCGTCTTCTCGGCCTGCAGCGCGCGCCCGGACGGAAACAGCCCGTTCGGAGTCGTCCGGAATCCAAACGACTCCCCGTTTCCTCCCACGCGACCGTAAGACAAAGGGCTTCAGATATCTTCAAGCCTCTTCCCAACATTCGGCCGGGAACCCCCTCAAAATCAAGCCAAACGGTGACCCAATGCTGGGCGGACTTCCCTGCAGCAGCCCCAACTTCAAACTGCCGCCCACAGAAACTCAACCGTTGGATCGTCTTGAATTTTAGATATGTCGTAGCCCCATCCGAGGTGAGTTCACAGAATTTAATTTCGCTCCGATCCGATATCGTTTGAGCATCCATTCGTGCATTTTCATTTCGGCCGACGAAACTGTCTTTCTGGGACAGTTTTGTGCCTTGCCTTCCACGACCCAAATCTGACCCTGTGAGCCTAAAGGAACTTATATCCATGCCATATTCTTGTCTTCCAGCTTGCTACGGCCCCGGCTCAACCCTTATTCAGCCCCCGAAGACGCCACTCCTTCCCCTTGAGCCGTGAGCCAAAACGGTCGCCCGGTGACCTCGTCTTACTCGTCGCTGTTCCAACCCCATCTTGGTAAGCAAATCCTCTAACCATAGTCTAGGAATGATGTATATGGGTGTGGTTTGGTTGCTGGTTGCTTGTGGATTAAAGGGAAAATAAAGGATTAAGGTTGAATTGATTAAACTAAGTTAGGGGATTAGTAAAGAGGGCTGATCATGGACTTAGGTAATTCGGTTTGGGCTTGGAAATATCCTTAATGGGCTGAGAATGATGTTTGGGGCGTGCAAGATGATGGGCCATAGATTATAGATGGGCTTGGGGGCTATTTTAGGCTAAAATAGTCAAGTTTGGCTCAATGGGCTTAGCTCCAAATTGGTGGGCTTGTGTTAGGCGAAAATGAGGATTAATTGGACTAAGTTTGTGGGCTTGGATGTAAAAATTTGGGGCCTCATATCATATATGGGCTTAGGGAATCAAATTGGGCCTAAATGGATGAATTTAGACTAAATGGGCTTGGGTAAATTTTGGGCCTTAGGCCTTGGACGAGATTCACCATGTTAATTGGGCCCTTTCTAAATTATGTCATCAATAACTAAATATGGGCTTGAGGACGATGGTTGGGCCAGATACTTCATTGGGCATAAATTGAATTATTAAGCTTGATATGAGTATAATGACTATGGGCCTTAACATGGGCCTGGAATTTATTTAATGTAACCTAATTACATTCTAATGAAGAAATTGTGGGCCAAGGATGGGCCGGAGGTTGAAAGTGAGGACTAGACTTAGACCAGGCTATTGGGCCTAGTCTGGCCGGGCACTTGAATTGAATGATTCCCGAGATTAATAAGGTTACCATTAGGAACATTGAGCAACACATGTGGGGATTAGTGGACCTTCGTTAAACTTGGAGTCCAACTTGAATCATACAGGGTACCGTACTTGGACCTAGATAATATGAATTTGCGTGTAGGGCACATAATTGACTTATGCTTGCGAATGGTCTATTTTGCTAAACCTGATGTGCACATATGTGATTGCCTTTCATGCTATGCTGCTGTGTACCCGTTGATTTCTTGAGAACGCCTGTGTTGTGCCCTATCATGTTTGAGGCGTGTCTGGGTGAAATTTATTGCAAGCATGACATGTGACAAGGGGTGGTTGGCCCTGATGCATGCATTACGCTGGGAATTGGAGAGATAAGCAGGGAGGTTGGCCCTGATGCGTGTTTACGCGGGGAAATGGAGAGATAAGCAGGGAGGTTGGCCCTGATGCGTGTTTACGGGAGGAAGTGGAGAGATAAGCGTGCCAACCTGAGGCGTACCATACGCGGGTTGAGACACGAGCCTGATGCGTATGAGACGCAGGCGGGATCCAATGGGATCGTATGAGATGGGTTGATTGTGCATCTGGTATTGCAGAATGTTTGTTGATATTGATATTTTGGGTGCCCGTCTGCTATGTGCGACATTCATATCTCATTGTTGCATGAGTACTGTTGGTCCGAACCCTGAGCTATTGTCTATCTTTGGCGACAGTGCCCCGGGTGAGGAGACTAGGGACCCTAGATTATTGGTAGGGCCAAACCTACTAGTATACTTTATCCTACGCTAGGATTAGTGGTGAGCTTACTGAGTCCTCGACTCACTGGCGGTGGTTGCCATCCTTTTTCAGATCCTAGACCCTAGTGATGGCCACACCCCCGGCGTTTTTTGGACTCTCAGTGGAGGTAGAGACCGAGACAGGCATCTACATTGAGGAGGACCCAGAGGAGCTTCCCTGGTAGGCTGATTGGAGCGAGATCGACGAGGACTAGCTGGTAGTCCCTAGGTTGAGTGGTCTGACTGAGTGTGGATTTTTGTGTAGTATTTTGATTCCCTCTTTTGGTGGTCTGTACCCGGCACTCTGGCTATATATGTATGTTATGTTGGACAATTATTGTCGACTGCCTTCTTTATTCCCTTCTACCCCATTATCATATGCATGCATGTATGGGATTGGAGAATAGCTTTCGCAAGATTCAGGTTTTTGACTGATCAACGCCTCGTCTGGTCGCGATGGGTATCCTGGCCGTCGCGCGTTGTGAACTAGGCGAGCGCGAGAGTGATAAGGTATGAGTGGCGGGATGTCCCGAGCCCGTGGGGTTCGGGGCGTGACATCCCCGCTCGAGTGGTATCAGAGCTAGGTCAGCTCAATTCGAGACCGTTCGAGGATTCGGAGTGATAAGGCTGATGATCTTGGGTAGCTAGATAGACAGACCCTAGGCCTAAGGATTAGGAAGGGTAGATTGCATGAATTGATTGGCACATGTGTCTGCTAAGCTGGATTGTTAATTTAGCGTAGTCTCAAACTATGAAGTTTATGGACTAAATTGCAGATTCGTCAGGACCTAAGGTAAGGTTCTTAAACTCAACTCTGATTACCGTGCCTTGAGTGCTGGATTGCTGATTGTTAGATATTGATTGCTAGTCGTTATTTGTGGTTGTACGCTTAGTCAACTGTCGCGCGCTGCTTGACCATCATGCATTGCATAGATTTCCACATCAAAAGCAAATGATTTGGAAACGAAATCGATTTGAAAATATGGATTTGATTTGAAAGGTACATGCATGAACCATCATGTTTTATTGGACTGGGTAACCGTCAGCCTGGTATGGGACGGGTCTCACGGGATGCCTACAAACCGTGAGGAAGCCTGGTATGGGACATGTGGAATGGGGCTCTCTTTAGAGGTGAATAGCTAAGGACAACTGTTCGCTCCGAGACCGATGAGGGCGGGGAGTGGTCGCCGGGGCAGGGACCTGATCAAGGAGCGGCTCCTGGCAGGCTTCTATGTAAGGAGGCGGACAGAGTGGCCTAGGTTATACATTGACAGGGTTGAGTCTAGGTGTCTACCGAGTCCAATTGCATTAAAAGCTACAGCGAACTTTACATGCATATCCATGTCGGTAGACGCGATAGCAGGCGAAAAGCTTGAGTGGTAGTTTTAGAGTTCTAATTCCTGAAGGGAATTATGCTTGGTTTAGGTGTTAGAGACAGTAGAAAGGATGAGCAATAGGGGCAGAAGGCAGAGTGCAGCTGCGTCAAGCTCAAGGGCTCCAGCACCTGAAGGAGACCCTAGAATTGAGGAGATGATGAGAGTCCTGACTGAGGTCAGTAATCTGATGGGTAGGCAGGCTGCAGAGAGAGCTGCCGTTGTAGCCCAAGCAGCCCGCTGCAAATGGAGCCAATGGAGGCAATGGTAATGGAGGGCGACAGACCCATCATATTGTGGAACAATTCCTGAAGCTGCAACCGTCCAAGTTCGATGGTAGTAGAGGACCTGAAGCAGCTGCCCTTTGGATCGAACAACTGGAGAAGGCATTCACTGTGCTGGGATGCACAGATGAAGAGAAGGTCTCACTGGCGACCTATCAGCTCCAGGGCACAGTTGACGATTGGTGGAAGGCCACCCGAGGGCGAGTCTTCCTAGAAGGAGTAAGGCCGAACTGGACCGCCTTCTGTGCGGCATTCAATGGGAAGTACTTCTCCGAAGCTGCCCAAGAGAGACAAATGGAAGAGTTCATAAGGTTGCACCAAGGGCAAATGACTGTGGACCAATACGAAGGCGAGTTCGCGAGGCTGTCAAAGTTTGCCCGAAGGCTTATAGAGGACCCGTGGGACAAGGCAAGAAGGTTTAGAGAAGGACTGAGGCTTGAGATGAAGAGTATGCTAATTGCCACTGGGCTGAGAGACTACAACGAAATGTATGAAAGAGCCTTGGCGATCGAGAGAGACCTGCAGGAGAAGGCTACCGCATTTGGATCGCGGTTCATGCCAGGGAGGGATCATAGAAATTTCGACAAGAGGCCGATAAGAGACAACCGGAGGTTTATCCCACCTGCTAGGAGGACCTTGGGGAAGCCGTCATCATCAGCGGGCCCAAACTGTCGTGACTATGGCAGAAGGCATGGGAATAACCCCTGCCCGAAGAAGACTGGAGGTTGCTTCGGCTGCGGGCTGTTGGGACATCAACTGAGAAATTGCCCGAAGAGGGGCCCGAGGCCGCAGTTCCAACAGCAGCAGTAACCGCAGATCGTGACCGCTCCTCAAGGGAACCTGAACTGTCCACCTGCCCAAGGACGAGTCTACGCAGTGGCGCGAAAAGAGGCTGAGAACGCGCCTGGGGTGATCATAGGTACTGTCTCTCTCTGTGATCATACTGCGTATGCCTTATTTGATCTTGGAGCGTTGCATTCTTTTGTGTCTGAGCGATTTGCTGAATTAGCTGGGATAGAGGTTAGACCATTGGATGTCGTTCTGCATGTAGCCACCCCATTGAAGGATAAAGTAATTATCACGTTAGGATGTAAGGGGTGTAAGGTAGCTTTGGGTGATAGGGTGGAAGAAATTGATTTGGCTGTCCTGCCCATGTTTGACTTCGATATAATCGTGGGTATGGATTGGTTAGTCAAACATGGGGCTGTTATAGATTGTGGCAGTAGCGTAGTTCGACTGAACCTTGTAGATGGCCCTGGATATGAATTTAAGGGAAACCGAGGCGGAACCTCAATTCCCTGTATTTCGTTGCTGCAAGCGACTAAGCTAATGGACGAAGGTTGTCCGGGATTCTTGGCATCAATGACAGATTCGTCAATCCAAGAAGTGAAGTTGGAAGAGGTGCCTGTAGTAAGAGATTACCCGGATGTTTTCCCTCAAGAATTGCCTGGCTTGCCACCAGAGCGTGAGGTAGAGTTTGTAATCGAGCTGGCACCTGGAACGAAGTCGATCTCGAAAGCACCGTATAGGATGTCGTTGTCGGAGTTAAAGGAGCTGAAGGTGCAGATGTAAGAGCTACTGGATAAAGGATTTATCCGCCCCAGTGCTTCACCATGGGGAGCCCCGGTGCTATTTGTCAAGAAGAAGGACGGATCGCTAAGGCTGTACATCGACTATAGGCAGTTGAACCAAGTGACGATCAAGAACAAGTACCCGCTGCCTAGGATCGATGACCTGTTCGACCAGCTTTAAGGAGCGTCCGTATTCTCCAAAATAGACCTAAGGACAGGCTATCACCAGCTGAGGATCAAGAAGGAAGACATCCTAAAGACGGCTTTTAGGACGAGATATGGGCACTATGAGTTCACTGTCATGCCATTTGGATTGACGAATGTCCCAGCCGCATTTATGGATATGATGAACCGGGTGTTTAAAGAGTTTTTGGATCAGTTCGTGATTGTCTTTATCGACGACATCCTGGTGTACTCGAAGAACTCCGAAGACCACGAGGGACATTTGAGGACTGTTCTACAGACATTGAGAGATCATTCACTGTACGCCAAGTTTAGTAAATATGAATTCGGGCTGAGTAGAGTGGCGTTTCTTGGACATATAGTGTCTGGCGAAGGGACATCAGTGGATCCAGCAAAGATTGAAGCTGTAGAAAAGTGGCCGAGGCCTACGAC
This sequence comes from Psidium friedrichsthalianum, assembly GCA_019149425.1. Classification (NCBI taxonomy): domain Eukaryota; kingdom Viridiplantae; phylum Streptophyta; class Magnoliopsida; order Myrtales; family Myrtaceae; genus Psidium; species Psidium friedrichsthalianum. The sequence continues at coordinate 12,317 of JAGVVM010019500.1, forward strand.
TGTGACAGAGGTGCGAAGTTTCCTTGGTTTGACCAGGTATTATAGACGCTTCGTGGAAAGGTTCTCCGCGAATACCGCCCCGCTGGCTCGTCTGTTGAAGAAGGAGTCGAAGTTTGAATGGACCACGAAGTGCGAGGAAAGCTTCCAGGAGTTAAAGGATCGATTGACTTCCGCACCAATATTAACCATCCCATCAGGACCTGGAGGATTCAAGATTATAGTGACGCGTCACTAAGAGGATTGAGGTGTGTCTAGATGAAACATGGAGGGGTGGTAGCGTATGCATCTCGACAGTTGAGGCTACACGAAGTGAATTACCCGACGCATGACTTGGAGTTAACTGCAACAGTGTTTGCACTGAAGATTTGGAGGTATAATTTGGTGGGAGAAAAGTTTCAAATTTATACGGATCACTAGAACCTAAAGTATTTGTTCTCACAGAAGGAGTTGAACATGAGGCAGTGTCACGCCCCGAACCCCACGGGCCCGCGATATCCCGCTCATACATTCAATTCACTCTCAGCGCTCGCCTGATCCACTGTACGCGACGGCCCAGGAAATACATCGTGACCAGACGACGTGTCCTTCAATCACAAACCTACGGAAGCTATTCTCCAATCCCATACATGCATGCATACGATAATGGGGTAGAAGGGAATAAAGAAGGCAGCCGACAATAATAGTCCAACATAACATACATATATAACCAGAGTGTCGGGTACAGACTACCAGAAGAAGGCATCAAAATACTACACAAAAATCCACACTCAGTCAGACCACTCAACCTAGGGTCTACCAGCTAGTCCTCGTCAATCTCGCTCCAATCAGCCTGCCAAGGAAGCTCCTCTGGGTCCTCCTCAATGTAGTGGCCTATCTCGGTCTCTACCTCTACTGGAAGTCCAAAAAGCGTCGGGGATACGTCCATCACTGTGGTCAGGAATCTGAAAATATGGCAACTACCGCCAGTGAGTCGAGGACTCAGTAAGCTCACCCCTAATCCTAGCGTAGGATAGAGTATACTATTGGTTTCGGTCCTATCCAGTGGACTAGGGTTTCCAGTCCTCTCGTGTGGGCACTCTCACTAGCTAGGGGCGCTAACTCAGAGTTCGAACCATCAGGGCACATGTGATAAAATAACATGATCGTCGCATACAATAGACGGGCAATCTGAAATCAATACCAATATTTAACATGCAACCCAGGTGCACAATTCATGCCCGCCTCATACGATCCCATTGGATCCCGCCCGCGTCTCATACGCATCAGGCTCGTGCCTCAATCCGCGTGTGGTACGCCTCAGGTTGGCACGCTTATCCCTCCACTTCCCCGCGTAAAAACGCATCAGGGCCAGCCAACCAGCTTATTTCTCCAATTTCCCTCGTAAACACGTATCAGGGCCAACCAACCAGCTTATTTCTCCAATTCCCCGCGTAAACACGCATCAGGGCCAACCAACCAGCTTATTTCTCCGATTCCCCGCGTAAACACGCATCAGGGCCAACCACCCCTTATCACTCCTCTTAGTGACACTTGCCATGCTCATAATATAATGCACCCAGACAGTCTCAAATAACACATAGCACAGAGCAGGCGTTCACAAGAATTCACGAGTACAATGGCATGGCATACAAGGCAGTAACCTGAGCACTTCACGTCTACTAGAATAGACTACACGTAAACAAGGATCAATTTGGTGCTCTACACGCAATTCTCAATTATCTGGGTCCAAATAGGTACCCCGTATATCTCAATGAAAACATTTAGTTTCCCCTCATGCCATGCTTAAGAACCCATTAGTAACCACTATCATTCTTGGAACTCATAATTTTCGGGGTCCAGTCCTATTATGCCCAATGACCTGGTCTAAGCCCAGTCTTAGTCGCTAATCTCCGGCCCTTCCTCGGCCCACAATCACTTTATTAGGATGCATTTGGGTTTTAGTAAATTGATTTCACGCCCAACTATAACCCATAATGTTATTTCCTTAGTTCAAGCCCAATAGTTCAATCCAAGCCCAATAGGGTCTAAGGCCCATTCATTTTAGTTCAAGCCCACAATTTAATTATTAGAGTTTAAATAGATTAAGGCCCAATATTTTATTAATTTTCGCCCAAGGCCCAGGCCCATATTTTTACTTAAACCCATTAAGCTCATTTTCACATAATTAGGCCCAATTTCATTCCTTAAGCACATGTATTCCATTGGGCCCTAAATTCTCATATTCTAGCCCATATTCACAGCCCAATTTAATCTTAATTTTCGTCCAACATGAGGCCCACTAGAATAACTTAAGCCTGTTAGTTCATATTAGGTTAGTTTAGCCCAAAATGAGTTCCTAAGCCCATCTACACCATATGGCCCATCTCCCTCACGCCTAGATCCATCAATTTCAGCCCATAATAACCCATTTGAAGCCCAATCAAATGTGACCAGCCCCTATGCACGGCCCAACATCCATTTTTCCCCAATTAGTCGAGTGCCCATTATTCAACATCACCCATTAATCATCATTATATCACACATAACTCATAAACTAACCAACCACACTTGTATAATCCATTCCTAAGCTACGATTAGGAGTGTGGCTTACCGGAATGGACTTGGAATGACGACGAACGGAGTGAGGTCTAGAGCGGCCGTTTGGGGCTCACAGCAAGAGGGAGAGGAACGACGGCTTCGGGGGCTGAACGAGGGTCAAGCCGGGGCCGTAGCAAGCTGGAAGACAAGGATAAGACATGGTTATAGGTTCTTTAGGCTCACGGGGTCAGAATGGGGGCCGTAGAAAGCAAGGCACAAACTGTCCCAGAAAAACAGTTTCGTCGATCGAAATGTAAACGCACAAATGAAAGCCCAAACGATGTCGGATCGGAGCGAAATCAAGTTCTGTGAACTCACCTCAGGTGGGGCTACGATATATCCAAAATTCAAGACGATCCAACGGTTGAGTTTTTGTGGGCAGCCGTTTGAAGTTGAGGGTCAGCTAGAAAATCCGAACAGCACAGGGTCATGGTTTGGTCAAATTTCAAGGGGGTTCCTGGCTAGATCTTGGGAAGAGGTTTGCATACCTTCGAAGCCCGTTGTCTTACTGTTGCGTGGGAGAAAACGGGGAGTCGTTTGGACTCCGGATGACTCCGAACGGGCTGTTTCCGTCCGGACGCGCGTTGCAGGCCGAGAAGACGCGCGAGGGAGAGAGAGCTTCGGGAAGGAGAAGAGGGGGAGGGTTTTGGCCGAAAATGGTGAGGAGAGAGAGGGAGAAGAGATTATAATGAAATAGAATAAAATAAAAATAAAGTTTATAATGGGTTAGGTTGTACTTGACAAGATGTGAAGGGACTTGATGTGATTGCCTTGGAAATTGTGCCTTGATTTGATTGATGTGATTGATTGATTGATTGATGTGACACTTGATTGATGTGACATTCGATTTGACTTGCCTCGATTTGCGTGCCAAATGCACCGTATTAACATGTATATCAGGGATTTCAGACTTGTGAACCAGAGCATATCCAATAAAGACGCAATCAAAGGTTTTCGGTCCTATTTTAACGTTCTTCAGTTTAGGAACCGCAACCTTAGCCAAACCTAAGGATTGAGCATTTACCGGGGGCATTTCGGTAATTTTCCATTCACGTCTTGCTTCTCGACGTGCACCGGCTGTCTGCCCTTCGGGCGACGTTTCTGCGACTGAATCCATTTCCTCATCGTGGCTATCTTACTAATTCGATTGTCCAATGCCGGATTTCATTTTGTGGTCAATTTCATTGAATAACGCTCTGTCGAATTCTCAAACCAACGGGCGGCTGTTTAGGAAATCTGTCCTAGGTAGCCATTCCCATTTGGTTAGTCGGCCTAGGGTAACTAATCCTGAGTGAGTATCGAGTAGAGCGTACTAATGAAGTATTTCCATTCATTTTGAGATCCCGACAATTTGGTCGAATTTTCTGACTGTCACAGGCAGAGCCGTTGGATGGAGCTTCTGAAGGATTACGATTGCGATATCCTGTACCATCCTGGAAAGGCGAATAAGGTAGCGGATGCCTTAAGTCAAAAGTCGAGCATCGCGCACTTGATGATTAAAGAATGGACGCTATTGGAAGGATCAGAGGCTCAGAGTTTAAGATCGAGGTAGGAAACCTCTCGAGCCTGATGACCACTCTGCGAGTCGAAGTAGAAATTCGGTTGAAGATCAAGGAATTACAGACTACGGGCCCTGATATCCAGAAGATTGTATCAATGGAAGCGGATAAGAGGAAACCTGAATTCCAGGTAACTGACGATGGAGTATTGAAGTTTAAAGGACGTCTGTGCGTGCCAAACGACGAGGAGCTAAAGGAAAGGATTTTGTCGAAGGCTCACAGGAGCAACTACAGTATTCACCTAGAAGTACGAAGATGTACCAGAATTTGCGCCAAACACTACTGGTGGAATGGAATGAAGGTAGATGTGGCCAAGCATGTCGCCAAGTGTCTGACATGCCAACAGGTGAAGGCACTGCCAATCAGGTAGAAGGCGGCAACATTGCAAACCTGTGAGGACTGTACAACCATTGGAGATCCCAGAGTAGAAATAGGAACACGAACTATGGATTTCGTAACAGGGTACCAAGAAGTCAAAGAGGAAATGACTCTATCGGGGATAGTGGACAGATTGACTAAGTCCGCCACATTGTATTGCAGTGCGAAAGGACTCTACCTTGGAGAAGCTAGCTGAATTGTATGTGGGCAGATCGTGAGGAACTTGCATGGAGTAGACCAGTAAGCATTGTGTCTGATCGGATCCTCGTTGCCAGGGCATATTTTGGAAGCGTCTCGCAGGGTGCTTTAGGACGGAGTTGAGATTTAGTTACTGCATATCCATGTCCTCAGGACTGATGGTCAATGGAAAGGGACAATACATGACTTTGGGAAGATATGCTAAGGGATGGTGATAGACTTATTAAAGGTGGTGGGAGGAACAAACTACCACTTGGGGAATTTGCATTACAAA
>JAGVVM010019504.1:0-42428 GCA_019149425.1 Psidium friedrichsthalianum
TTTAAGATTAGAAATTTTGATAATAAATAATTTCTAGTTTAGAAAGAGTAGTCCAAAGAAGAAGAAGAAGAAGGACTCGGCTCACACGTTGAGACATTAAGCTGCTAAAATCACCTTCGAACAGAAAATGGAGAGACGAAAAAATCAAGTGTGGCAACTAAACAATTTTCAAAAGTTGGTAGTACTACATAAGAATGTCGTTCAGATTAGACTGGTTTTATTCCAAGAAAACACAAACCTTAAGAGGTTGCTCAAAGCTTTGGGATCAAGTCACCACACTTGTACATTCTCTTGAGGGCTCTCTTAGGAGCACACACGTGCAAGTCTCCGGTGATTACCTAGTGTGTATGGGATGGAGGGACCACCATTCCGAATGGAAGTAGTTAGATGCTCAAAGAGTTCTAGACACTCCATTGATATCCAAGAGACACCCATCTATTAATTTTGTGACAATGCATATGTTTCTTTATACATATATATATATATATACAGAATTGGAAGAAACTAAAGGACCATGGAAGATGCCTTTTCGTTTTTTGTTTGTTTATGAAAGTATGAATTATAATCATTATTTATTTCTCAGAACATCATTTTAATAGGTCTTAAAAAAACTTAATTTTATTGATTGATTACACCTCATTAACGGGACCAGTTAATATAAGTGCCTATGGATGAAAGTATATGTGTGGTAACAAGATCATTAACTCGTACAGATTGATCTCACGACAACCTCACGCTGCAAATGCCAGATGACAATACAAATTCATACACGCGGACACTAATATTGTTCAAGTAAAGAATTTATATTAATGCAAGCACATGATACCTTGTAGAATAGAAATTAAAAAGAAAATGCTGAAAAAGCCTAAAAACATTAAGTTAATGTGTAACTGACCATACATAATTATATATTTAGTCGCAAATTTGTACAAATTGTTTTTACGAGTAACAGCAACAAATATTCTTGAAAAAGCAGCCTTCTTAATTCGGTCGATCACCCCCAAAACAAAAAGTAGTTTTACTCATACGGCAGAATATGCTTGCACATCTGCACCAAAATTAAATAACATGACATAATCAAATTCAGTATACACGTATAAAGATCGGAGAGCTGCAATAGAAGCTGTTTTTCTATTGATCGTGGACAACATAAAAATTTTAGTTAAAAGAGCGTATCCACTATCCATGATATACAATGTCTACACTTAAAAAATAGATTATATAGGGTAAAAAATTGAAAGATATTGATCAACGAAAGAAATTATCAGAACCTTTCGCTCCTATCTAAAACATCTCTATGCACCAAGAGGATGAAGAGTTGTCTTGTTCGTCCACTTGGTCTCTCTTTGCATACCGTCAACAGCTCATCTCTACTTCTTTATTCTTATTATAGCTTGATGGGCGAGAGCGAAAGACGATGCTTTGATGCCAAGTGCAAAACATTTTTCGATGTATATGTTTCTTCAAGATATTTTCATAAATAGAGTTTACAAAATGACGAAAATAACATTGGAATGTCAAGCTACCATGTTACTTGGGAAGAATTCATCATTGATACTATAAAGTTCCAGTAAGATTTCTTGTCTAGTAGAAGAGATAGCATACATCCTTCAAGCATGTGCTATATGGATAACTATCGTCCTTGTGTAGGAGATTGAAATGCACGGAAATTATTCTGTGGATTTTCACCTCATTTCAACTCTCCATTAGGAGAAATTACTCATTTTTTCAACCGTGGCATTAGTAAATCGTGGACAAGACAATCTACCCATGGAAGAAATATAATAGGTGATAGCATTAGAGAAAGCTATGCATCGATTGAACTATCCATGTTGATTACTCCAGTGAAGAGAATAGTAGAAAACGGTTTTTCTGTGGGTGCTCGAAATACATCCTTTTGGACGTGGAGGAAACATAGAGACATAAGAAATGTTCTATATAGGAAGTGAATATGTACCCATCATCCATACATATCAATTCCATAAAATACTGAATCCATTTTTTGAATATTTGCTAATTTTATATATGCTACGCATTCATTTAACGTAAAATAGAAGTGGAAAAAAATTTTATGGATCACTAAATCATGAATAAAAAAGAATGGGTCATTATGGCCAAAAAGAGTTCAAGGCGGGATCATTAACCCTAATTTCAATAGCATCTCATAAGTGTGCAGTCGTGATTGCTGGTCATGAAGTCCTTTATTCGAGAATAGGAAAGCGGTCAAGTACTTGCTCTTGTTTGTTATTTTGCTGGGCACCGCCATGGTCGAGATGGGATCCTCACACCATGCATAGCCGTCCGCATCAAGATCTTTAGTTTTCTTGGTTGAAATTCAATAGATGGTCCCGATTCTTTTCTTCTTTTTCTGGGAGCATTATTGTCGGCTGTTGGGGCATAAGAGAAGCTGTGCATTCACTTGGAGACAATCAAATCATGTGGATCTTTGTGGTGATCTTGATCCTTGTATTTCAAGTTTGGGACTTACAAGGTCGGATACAGTTTCGCCCCAAATTCCCTGTTAAGAAAAATCCCTAATTGATTTGAAGTTGATAAAACAATCCATATTCTCTAATATTTGAGTTAAGCAATGAAATACTTATTTTGCAGATTGTCCTAATGTGGTTACACAGTATTGAATCTGGCAAGAAATGCTCAGACATTGTAGAAGAACTTAGACGTTTGTAGCGAGGCTCAAGCTCTGAGGGAGTATTTCATGTCCAACAACCAAATTTTCAAGAGATATTAACGAGATGATGTAATTGGCATTTTACATCATCACAATGGCTAGCAAATCAAGCTGGATTCGTACTTGAAGATTTTTATTTATGAAGATCAATTAAGGACATGGATTAAGAATGATGAGGATGACTCACCTAATGAAGAACTCTATCTATGGAAACCCAAGATCATAATTGTATGGGCAATTTGATCTAACGGGAGACTCTTTCCTTTGTCAACCTCAACGGCTATGAGATCCTTTGTGTACAATCTCGTTCAAATGGAAAGTTTGAAGAGTGATCATTTGGAGATCTTGCAACGTGTAGTTGGAGTGAAGGAGTATAAAAGGAGACATCAAGTTTGAAGAGAGCAGAATCTAAAACTCTAAGATCAAGAGAACTTCACATCCTTCATATACTTTTAATCCAACATTGTAATACTTAGAGGAGTGAATTCAAGTGTGTCAGTGTTAGGTGCAAAGTCTTTCGACTAAAGAGTTGTCACAAGTGTCGTAATCTCTGAGCTATTCTCTAGTAGAATCCAGTCGATTGGCTACACGTGAAGAGGTGGATGTTGGCTGGAACAAAGTCAGACCACTTTAAGCTCTCTATACAAATTCTCTATCCCTAAATTTTTTTTGTTATTATACTGTGATAGTTGAACGACACTGCTACATTTTGGACACTTCAGATCTTGTTATTGATCATCATCTAAATTAAGCTTTGAGCTTATCAATTTATATTCTGCATTGATTTTTATAATCCTTTGAAATCACTTATTCACCCCCTTTATGTGATAACGCTAACACTAACATTCTCTCCGTATGGTTCCTCAGTATCAGACTGATCGGTATCTATAATTTCGTGAAACACGACTCGGGAGTGATCGTAGCCCTAATCCACTCCACATTGTTCGGTTTCTTGATGAAGAACAAAATGGAAGCATGGAATTCGTCTTGAAAAGGAAAGTGAAACGGTGAAAGAGATGTTTGACATATTCACCAAAATAATGAATGGCCTCACCTATCATGGGCAATTAGTGTTTGGCCTGATGGGAGTTAACAAGCTTTTGAGAGGACTCATAAAGGAATGAGACAACATCAAAATGTCTATTCAAGAGACTGAGATTTTCATGGCATTGTACATGCATGAACTCATTGGAACTCTTTAATCCTACGAGAATGAAGGAATTAGTGAGGAATGAAAGAATTAGTGAGGAAGCCCACTTGAAAGGTAAAAGATCCATTACTTTGAAATTTATTGATGATTGAGATGTCTCAGATTTGAAGATGAAGATGATGAAGAACTAGCACTCATGGTCAAGAGGTTAAGAAGATGGTAAAGAAAGGCATAAATTTTAAAGGCAAAAGAGATTTCAAGTGGTATGATCAGAGAAAATCATCTGGTGGCAAAGAAGAAGAAAACAAAGATGTGATTTGCTTCGAGTGCAAAAAGAAAGGACACATCAAATCCAATTGTCCTCTTCTGAAGAAGAAAGGAAGGAATGAAAAAGCCAAGCAATATCTTAAAGTAGAGACTTGGAGCATAGAATATGAAAGTGATGAGGAATATGCCAACATCTATTTAATGCTAGTTCAGACTCTAAGGTAACTCTCTCTAGTATTCCTTCTGAGGTATTTGGATATATTGATGAATTGTGCTTAGACTATACAATTGCTCTTAAAAGAATTTTTGAATTGAAAAAGGAAATCTCATGTTTAAAATAAAATGATGTTTCACAAAAAGATAAAATAAACTTTCTTCAAAGGGAGTTTTTTCAAATCAAAGAAAAATCTGATTTGTTTTCAATGAAAAATGAGTTCTTACAAATCGAGAATGATTCTTTCAAAAAGGAAAATGTTTCTTCGAAAAGAGGAGTTTCAAATATCAATAAAAAGTTTTCATCTAGTTCAAAAACCTTATAGCATATTCTTTCTACACAAGTTTCATGCTACAATAAGTCTAGACTTGGTCTTTAGACTTTGTGCCATCGATTTCAACTCAAGCCCCATCGACATCTACTCCAGCAGCAAATCCTCCCAATTAAGACTCCTTTTCGTTCATCTATTTGATCAGATTTTGTTCTATTTTCGATGGTAAATGTTTTTAAGTTTAGATATTGTTTTTGCATAAGTATTTAATTACTCTGATTGAATACATATGACGGTTTAAGGTAGAAAGACACTTTTAGTGCCTTAAGTTGTGTCTGAAGATCACTTTGGTGCCAAAATTTTCAATCGGATCACTTTAGTGTCAAAATCGAGACAAAAGGATCACTTTAATGCTTATTCCGGCCAAAGTGCCACGTGTAATTAATAAATAAATTTTTGATGTAAAATGACATTTTAAAAAAAATAAATAAGTCCACGTGGGCTGCCAAATGGACTTTTTCACTTTAAAAATTAAAATACATCAATTCAAATTAAAAATTAGCAAATTTAAATTCCTTTAAAATAAAATTAAAATAATCTAATAATGTAAAAAAAAAAATAGAGAAGGGGGATAACAGGCGACGAGGGTTGCAGCTGCCCCACCATCGCCGACAATGACCGGCGAGGGTGGGGATGGCGCAGAGGGGGTCGCGGAGCCCTAGCCAGTGGCCGGCGACCCCTCCAGTGATAGGCGAGGGCTTGCAAGCCCTCCCCCAGATCTAGGCGAGGGTGGCGATCTTCACCCAGATCAGGCGAGGGTCGTCAGCCCTCACCCATGTCTAGCCGAGAGCTGCCACTGTGGTTGAAGGTCGGCCGGCTGATGACGGCTCTCGGCCAACGTGGGCGAGGCCGCCGATGACGGCTCTTGGCCAAATGTGGGCAAGGGCCGGCGACCCTCGCCCGATTTGGGTGAGGGCTACCACCATCGTCCAGATCTGGGGGGGCTCGTAGGTCCTCGCCTGCAGCCAGTGGGGGTCGCCGAGCCCCGGCCATTGCCGGTGAGGGTGGGGCGACAGCGGCACGGGTTACAGCAACCCTCACCTCCTTGCTTTCCCCTTTTTTTTTGTTCTCTTTTTTTTAGCTTTTTTTAATTTTATAGTTTATTTTTTTCAATTATTTTCAATAAAAAAATTTAAAATTAAAAAACTGCCACGGTGGATCTCCGGTGAGCCACATTGGCATCATATATTAATAAAATAAGGCCACGTCAGATTTCCGGCGGACCAAATCTAACTTGGTACTAAAATGATCGTTTTTTTCAAAAACTTGACACTAAAGTGATCCATTAAAACTTTTGGCACCAAAGTGATCTCTGTACACAACTTAAGACACTAAAAGTGTCCTTCTGCTGATGGTTTAATTTATGCTTTCATACTGATGACAAAAAAGGGGAGAATATTTGTACTCCATATTGTCTCTATAAAAAGGGGGAGAGATATACAAAGGGGAGTTTATAACTTGCACAAACAGGTTCCAAAATACGTTCTAAAATGGACAAATATCAAGGTTCTCGTAGGAACAAGTTCTGAGAATGATAAAGAAGGAAACATTCTGATATACAAGCTCTGAAAGTTGCACTTAATAATATAAATATATATATATATATATATATATATATATATATATATATAAGTTTGCAACTTTCAGAGCTTGTATACTCAGAATGTTTCCTTTCTTTATCATTCTCAGAACTTGTTCCTACGAGAACCTTTGATATTTGTCCATTTTAGAACGTATTTTGGAACCTGTTTGTGCAAGTTATAAACTCCCCTTTGTATATCTCTCCCCCTTTTTATAGAGACAATATGGAGTAACATATTCTCCCCTTTTTTGTCATCAGTATGAAAGCATAATTAACCATCAGCAGAAGGACACTTTTAGTGTCTTAAGTTGTGTACAGAGATCACTTTGGTGCCAAAAGTTTTAATTGGATCACTTTAGTGTCAAGTTTTTGAAAAAACGATCATTTTAGTACCAAGTTAGATTTGGTCCGCCGGAAATCTGACGTGGCCTTATTTTATTAATATATGATGCCAATGTGGCTCACCGGAGATCCACCGTGGCAGTTTTTTAATTTTAAATTTTTTTATTGAAAATAATTTGAAAAAATAAACTATAAAATTAAAAAAAGCTAAAAAAAAGAGAACAAAAAAAAGCGGAAAGCAAGGAGGTGAGGGTTGCTGTAACCCTTGCCGCTGTCGCCCCACCCTCACCGGCAATGGCGGGCTCGGCGACCCCCACTGGCTGCAGGCGGGACCTACGAGCCCTCCCCCAGATCTGGACGATGGTGGTAGCCCTCACCCAAATCGGGCGAGGGTCGCCGGCCCTTGCCCACATTTGGCCAAGAGCCGTCATCGGCGGCCCTCGCCCACGTCTGGCCGATGAGCCGTCATCAGCGGCCGACCTCACCAGTGGCAGCTCTCGGCTAGACATGGGTGAGGGCTGACGACCCTCGCCTGATCTGGGTGAGATCGCCACCCTCGCCTAGATCTGGGGGAGGGCTTGCAAGCCCTCGCCTATCACTGGAGGGGTCGCCGCCACTGGCTAGGGCTCCGCGACCCCCTCTGCGCCATCCCCCACCCTCGCCGGTCATTGTCGGCGATGGTGGGGCAGCTGCAACCCTCGTCGCCTGTTATCCCCCTTCTCTATTTTTTTTTTTACATTATTAGATTATTTTAATTTTATTTTAAAGGAATTTAAATTTTTGCTAATTTTTAAATTTGAATTTGATGTATTTTAATTTTTTAAAGTGAAAAAGTCCATTGGCAGCCCACGTGGACTTATTTATTTTTTTTAAATGTCATTTTACATCAAAATTTATTTATTAATTACACGTGGCACTTTTGGCCGGAATAAGCATTAAAGTGATCCTTTTGTCTCGATTTGACACTAAAGTGATCCGATTGAAAATTTTGGCACCAAAGTGATCTTCAGACACAACTTAAGGCACTAAAAGTGTCTTTCTACCTTAAACCGTCATATGTATTCAATCAGAGTAATTAAATACTTATGCAAAAACAATATCTAAACTTAAAAACATTTACCATCGAAAATAGAACCAAAATCTGATCAAATAGATGAACGAAAAGAGTCTTAATTGGGAGGATTTGCTGCTGGAGTAGATGTCGATGGGGCTTGAGTTGAAATGGATGGCACAAAGTCTAAAGACCAAGTCTAGACTTATTGTAGCATGAAACTTGTGTAGAAAGAATATGCTATAAGGTTTTTGAACTAGATGAAAACTTTTTATTGATATTTGAAACTTCCTTTTTCGAAGAAACATTTTCCTTTTTGAAAGAATCATTCTCGATTTGTAAGAACTCATTTTTCATTGAAAACAAATCAGATTTGTCTTTGATTTGAAAAAACTCCCTTTGAAGAAAGTTTATTTTATCTTTTTGTGAAACATCATTTTATTTTAAACATGAGATTTCCTTTTTCAATTCAAAAATTCTTTTAAGAGCAATTGTATAGTCTAAGCACAATTCATCAATATATCCAAATACCTCAGAAGGAATACTAGAGAGAGTTACCTTAGAGTCTGAACTAGCCATTAAATAGATGTTGGCATATTCCTCATCACTTTCATATTCTATGTCACTCCAAGTCTCTACTTTAAGATATTGCTTGGCTTTTTCATTCCTTCCTTTCTTCTTCAGAAGAGGACAATTGGATTTGATGTGTCCTTTCTTTTTGCACTCGAAGCAAATCACATCTTTGTTTTCTTCTTCTTTGCCACCAGATGATTTTCTCTGATCATACCACTTGAAATCTCTTTTGCCTTTAAAATTTATGCCTTTCTTTACCATTCTTCTTAACCTCTTGACCATGAGTGCTAGTTCTTCATCATCTTCATCTTCAAATCTGAGACATCTCAATCATCAATAAATTTCAAAGTAATGGATCTTTTACCTTTCAAGTGGGCTTCCTCACTAATTCTTTCATTCCTCACTAATTCCTTCATTCTCGTAGGATTAAAGAGTTCCAATGAGTTCATGCATGTACAATGCCATGAAAATCTCAGTCTCTTGAATAGACATTTTGATGTTGTCTCATTCCTTTATGAGTCCTCTCAAAAGCTTGTTAACTCCCATCAGGCCAAACACTAATTGCCCATGATAGGTGAGGCCATTCATTATTTTGGTGAATATGTCAAACATCTCTTTCACCGTTTCACTTTCCTTTTCAAGACGAATTCCATGCTTCCATTTTGTTCTTCATCAAGAACCGAACAATGTGGAGTGGATTGAGGGCTACGATCACTCCCGAGTCGTGTTTCACGAAATTATAGATACCGATCAGTCTGATACTGAGGAACCATACGGAGAGAATGTTAGTGTTAGCGTTATCACATAAAGGGGGTGAATAAGTGATTTCAAAGGATTATAAAAATCAATGCAGAATATAAATTGATAAGCTCAAAGCTTAATTTAGATGATGATCAATAACAAGATCTGAAGTGTCCTCAAATGTAGCAGTGTCGTTCAACTATCACAGTATAATAACAAAAAAAATTTAGGGATAGAGAATTTGTATAGAGAGCTTAAAGTGGTCTGACTTTGTTCCAGCCAACATCCACCTCTTCACGTTGGTAGCCAATCGACTGGATTCTACTAGAGAATAGCTCAGAGATTACGACACTTGTGACAACTCTTTAGTCGAAAGACTTTGCACCTAACACTGACACACTTGAATTCACTCCTCTAAGTATTACAATGTTGGATTAAAAGTATATGAAGGATGTGAAGTTCTCTTGATCTTAGAGTTTTAGATTCTGCTCTCTTCAACCTTGATGTCTCCTTTTATACTCCTTCACCTCCAACTACACGTTGCAAGATCTCCAAATGATCACTCTTCAAACTTTCCATTTGAACGAGATTGTACACAAAGGATCTCATAGCCGTTGAGGTTGACAAAGGAAAGAGTCTCCCGTTAGATCAAATTGCCCATACAATTATGATCTTGGGTTTCCATAGATAGAGTTCTTCATTAGGTGAGTCATCCTCATCATTCTTAATCCATGTCCTTAATTGATCTTCATAAATAAAAATCTTCAAGTACGAATCCAGCTTGATTTGCTAGCCATTGTGATGATGTAAAATGCCAATTACATCATCTCGTTAATATCTCTTGAAAATTTGGTTGTTGGACATGAAATACTCCCTCAGAGCTTGAGCCTCGCTACAAACGTCTAAGTTCTTCTACAATGTCTGAGCATTTCTTGCCAGATTCAATACTGTGTAACCACATTAGGACAATCTGCAAAATAAGTATTTCATTGCTTAACTCAAATATTAGAGAATATGGATTGTTTTATCAACTTCAAATCAATTAGGGATTTTTCTTAACAGGGAATTTGGGGCGAAACTGTATCCGACCTTGTAAGTCCCAAACTTGAAATACAAGGATCAAGATCACCACAAAGATCCACATGATTTGATTGTCTCCAAGTGAATGCACAGCTTCTCTTATGCCCCCAACAGCCGACAATAATGCTCCCAGAAAAGGAAGAAAAGAATCGGGACCATCTATTGAATTTCAACCAAGAAAACTAAAGATCTTGATGCGGACGGCTATGCATGGTGTGAGGATCCCATCTCTAGTGACCATGGCGGTGCCCAGCAAAATAACAAACAAGAGCAAGTACTTGACCGCTTTCCTATTCTCGAATAAAGGACTTCATGACCAGCAATCACGACTGCACACTTATGAGATGCTATTGAAATTAGGGTTAATGATCCCACCTTGAACTCTTTTTGGCCATAATGACCCATTCTTTTTTATTCATGATTTAGTGATCCATAAAATTTTTTTCCACTTCTATTTTACGTTAAATGAATGCGTAGCATATATAAAATTAGCAAATATTCAAAAAATGGATTCAGTATTTTATGGAATTGATATGTATGGATGATGGGTACATATTCACTTCCTATATAGAACATTTCTTATGTCTCTATGTTTCCTCCCACGTCCAAAAGGATGTATTTCGAGCACCCACAGAAAAACCGTTTTCTACTATTCTCTTCACTGGAGTAATTAATCAACATGGATAGTTCAATCGATGCATAGCTTTTCTCTAATGCTATCACCTATTATATTTCTTCCATGGGTAGATTGTCTTGTCCACGATTTACTAATGCCACGGTTGAAAAAATGAGTAATTTCTCCTAATGGAGAGTTGAAATGAGGTGAAAATCCACAGAATAATTTCCGTGCATTTCAATCTCCTACACAAGGACGATAGTTATCCATATAGCACATGCTTGAAGGATGTATGCTATCTCTTCTACTAGACAAGAAATCTTACTGGAACTTTATAGTATCAATGATGAATTCTTCCCAAGTAACATGGTAGCTTGACATTCCAATGTTATTTTCGTCATTTTGTAAACTCTATTTATGAAAATATCTTGAAGAAACATATACATCGAAAAATGTTTTGCACTTGGCATCAAAGCATCGTCTTTCGCTCTCGCCCATCAAGCTATAATAAGAATAAAGAAGTAGAGATGAGCTGTTGACGGTATGCAAAGAGAGACCAAGTGGACGAACAAGACAACCTCTTCATCCTCTTGGTGCATAGAGATGTTTTAGATAGGAGCGAAAGGTTCTGATAATTTCTTTCGTTGATCAATATCTTTCAATTTTTTACCCTATATAATCTATTTTTTAAGTGTAGACATTGTATATCATGGATAGTGGATACGCCTTTTTAACTAAACAGCTTTCAGCACTCCGATCTTTATACGTGTCTACTGACGATTTGATTACGTCATGTTACTTTAATTTTGGTGCAGATGTGCAAGCATATTCTGCCGTATGAGTAAAACTACTTTTTGTTTTGGGGGTGATCGACCGAATTAAGAAGGCTGCTTTTTCAAGAATATTTGTTGCTGTTACTCGTAAAAACAATTTGTACAATTTTGCGACTAAATATATAATTATGTATGGTCAGTTACACATTAACTTAATGTTTTTAGGCTTTTTCAGCATTTTCTTTTTAATTTCTATTCTACAAGGTATCATGTGCTTGCATTAATATAAATTCTTTACTTGAACAATATTAGTGTCCGCGTGTATGAATTTGTATTGTCATCTGGCATTTGCAGCGTGAGGTTGTCGTGAGATCAATCTGTACGAGTTAATGATCTTGTTACCACACATATACTTTCATCCATAGGCACTTATATTAACTGGTCCTGTTAATGAGGTGTAATCAATCAATAAAATTAAATTTTTTAAGACCTATTAAAATGATGTTCTGAGAAATAAATAATGATTATAATTCATACTTTCATAAACAAACAAAAAGCGAAAAGGCATCTTCCATGGTCCTTTATAGTTTCTTCCAATTCTGCTATATATATAAATATATATGTATAAAGAAACATATGCATTGTCACAAAATTAATAGATGGGTGTCTCTTGGATATCAATGGAGTGTCTAGAACTCTTTGAGCATCTAACTAACTTCCATTCGGAAAGGTGGTCCCTCCATCCCATTCACACTAGGTAATCACCGGAGAGTTGCACGTGTGTGCTCCTAAGAGAGCCCTCAAGAGAATGTACAAGTGTGGTGACTTGATCCCAAAGCTTTGAGCAACCTCTTAAGGTTAAAAGATAAGCACCGCTTAGTTTTCTTGGAATAAAACCAGTCTAATCTGAATCGACTTCTCTTATCAGTCTTATGTACTACCAACTTTTGAAAATTGTTTGGTTGCCACACTTGATTTTTTTCATCTCCATTTCTGTTCGAAGGTGATTTTAGCAGCTTAATGTCTCAACGTGTGAGCCGAGTCCTTCTTCTTCTTTATAACTCCGGGAA
This sequence comes from Psidium friedrichsthalianum, assembly GCA_019149425.1. Taxonomy (NCBI): domain Eukaryota; kingdom Viridiplantae; phylum Streptophyta; class Magnoliopsida; order Myrtales; family Myrtaceae; genus Psidium; species Psidium friedrichsthalianum. The sequence goes on from JAGVVM010019504.1 coordinate 12,480, forward strand.
GGGTTGGACAATACTCTTTCTAAACTAGAAATTATTTATTATCCAAATTCTAACCTTAATCTCAGATTATATATTGGTTTTGCCATGTGAAAGAAAGAATTAAGATGCAATCCGTGCATCGTTCAAATCTTATGTGTTGTTGCTCCATCCTCCAGATTGACTTACCCACTTGTGAATACTCAGCAGTCACCAGAGTTTGATCCATCTTTCTGTTAAAGCTGGTCCAGTCAAGCTTTGGTTCTCTTCTTACAACAATCGAAGAACTCGTCATCTAGGAGTCTCAGAAAATTCCTTTAGTACGTTAAGAGAAGATGCATTGATATTCTCCTTATATCCTGATGCTCATTGGGGAGAAGATAGAACTTCTGGAGTTAATTGGTTAAATGGTGATGTATGACAATTTTCAACTGAAGATCCCTTCAAAATTTGCAATTCCAAAAAATGCGTGTGATTTTGAGTTATACTTACTTCGCAAGCAAACATGTCTATGAAAAGTCAAGAAAAATATTAAGTAATCCCACAGTGCCACAAGAATATGTGCCCAAACCAATTAATTGTGACACCTGGACCAAAAAAGAAGCAAAAACGAAAAAAACCGAAAAGCAAGTCAGAATTGAACGTTGAGCCCCTCCCTCGATGACCATGAGCTTCACCAGCGAAGAGGGAGAAGAAGACGAAAGTGAGAGGAGTTAGAGAGTAACGGCTGCGATGAGAGAAGAAGCGGAGTAGTGTGGGACTCTCGTTCAATTCTGATTTGCTTTTCGGTTTTTTTTCTTTTTGGCCTTTTCGGTCCAGGTTCACAAATTAATTGATTGGGGCGCATATTCACAAGATATTCAGGACTACCTAATATTTCTCATGAAAAGTCACTTTTAAGTCTCCACAAGTGACGGACGCATTAAAGGAACAATCAAAATCGGGTGTTGGGCACAAAAGAAAGCACCAAAAGAAGTACAAAAGAAGAGGCATGAAGTCACATTTAAGTCTCCATGAAAGTGATGTTGTATTATTTACCATGTATCTTCGTCACTCAAAATGTGAGTCGCATGAAATTTGTTTTTTAAACTAAGACACGGACAATAAGTGCCACTAGCCGTTCAACCTAGCGGCTGAGGAGCGAAATTGGATTATATTTTAGAAATTCACTAATAATTTTACTCACCTAATTCTATGGTATGTGACATTCTATGTTTTCATTGTTCAAAATGTGCTCATTATTTTTGGGTTCATCATCGTAAAAAGGAAATAATGTGAGGCATATCGAGAATAACATAGATTCAAATAAAAGCCAATCTTTATAAAGATGGTAGTGGGCTGGACACAAAAACCATATTTTGAAATATCTTTTTCGACAATAATGAAACAATCGACAATTTTGTCCCCAAAAATGGGGAAAAGGTAAATATATGGTGGAGAAGTTCAGTTTGCTCCTTCAAATTTCATTGCTCCTTTTGTTTGTTTAGGAGAATCTAATTAATGTTCTTTTCTCTTTTTTCTTTTTGGTTTTTTGGATTATATCAAATGTTGAAAAAGATATTTCAACGACGAGATTTGAAACATGGTAGTGCATTCCTCTTGTAGTGCTTTGCAATTATAATTTTGCCTCCAAATGCTTACAACAGCCTAACGGAAAATGTCCTTGGCTCTTGAGGTCACGACACATTTCCTCTTGTCAAGATAAATCGGTGTGAATAGACAAGTAGAAGAAGTTGCGAGTAATTCCCCAAGGAAGTCCAAAGAAACATTGATGACAAGTTCTGAGAAGTCAGATAAGGAGGGGGAAAAAAAACAGTATTCTCGATTGTGTTGTTTGGCTTCGCGGATGTACAATGTTGTTGCATCCGTTGAAGAAAAGAAATCTTCTTCTTGTCTTGAGTAAATACAAACTTTGTTTGCTACTCTAGCAAACGAAGTTGCAATCCATGTGAATTACAACATGTAAATCATAACAGCGTATTAAAGATTGATGATAAGCTTCCATAGAAGTTGTTAGCGCAGGGTAACTGGACAGCTCTAGCATTTTGATGGCAATGGGGCCAAAAAGCAATTTCAGTACCAAAAATGGGGGAATGATCCCATTGTTTTTAATCAGCGGCGTACATGATTTAGGAGATTTTTTTTCTTTTCAAAAAACAATTTTTGGTTCTTGAGGTCAAGCACAATCAAACGGAGCTATTTATTTTTCTAGCGATTCTGTAACTCTGCACGGCATGTGCGCATTGAGGACAGGCCATATTATTGTAATTCCACTTCTGCTTATGGTCTCTAATAATCCTTTAGCTAGTACCAAAGGTGGACTCCGACGGTACAGTCGACGCCGATGGAATGAGCACGTCACCATCCACCATGGAAAGAATCGAAAGAACACGGCGGTTTGGCATGCAACCACCGCAAAAAGTCGGCATTGTCTTTGCCGGACTTTTTCAATATTCATTCACCTCACTACCGAATTACACCGAATTGCATGAGAGCACGGTTTGAACTGGCCCGGCCCATTGGCCATCCTGACTAAAACCAATTTGGGTTCATGTTACACTAGGATGAATTTCTCGTAGTCAAGGATCCTTCAAAAGTGATGCCGACACATTGTTAGATAATTTTTTTCAAAGCCATTTGATTCAAGTATCTTTCACATTCCCCATCTCGCTATGTGTGTCTTCATCATCTTCTGTCTTTCACGGAAAGCGTTGCCGACAACTTGGTGGAAATTTTGGTGATGTTGACATAACAGGAACCTTAATAATTGCAACGCGACACACAATGTATCAAGTCGTGCTCTCATTTGCAGCATGAGGTTGACATAAAAGGAAGCTTTAATAATTGGGAGTGAACCGCCAATGGCCAGAAGGCAAAACTTAACTCCACCCTGGTTAACTTTTAACCTCACTTTGTTTGTCTTTTCTTACTCCTCTCTGCGTTTTAGAGAGAGAGAGAGAGAGAGAGAGAAAGAGCAGCATCAGAGCAACGATGGAGGACGCGCGTGGAAGGGGGAGACATGTAAGGATTTGGGAGTTATTTTGTGCAGACATAATTACATACGAATACACTTCATGTTCATTGGATCCGCTCCCGTTGTGTGTAATCAATCAATGAAATTGGGTTGTTTTAGAACTATTAAAAGTGAGGTTTTGAGAAATAACTGATAATTGTAATTAGTAATTTCTATAAAGAAAATGAAAAGGGCATGTTCCATGAACCTTTAGTTTCTTACAATAGTGTCTCTTTGAGCATCCAACGAATCTCCATCAGGTGCGGCAGTCCCTCCATTCCATACACATTAGATAATTACCGATACATAATTTTTATAGGGTTAATATCAAGAAAAAACTCAAAATTGATAAACCTATACAAAGTTTACTCCGAACTAATTTTTTGACCGCAAAAAATTTCAAACTGATATAACTGTGATAAATTTATTCAAAACTCTTTTTCGATCACCAAAAATCTTAAACCGATACGTATGTAACAAATTTATTCCAAACTAATTATTTTGACCATCAAAAATCTCAAATTAATACACATGTGACAAATTTACCCTTCATTAATTTCTATTAAATTGAATTAATACCACAAAAAATCTCGAATTGATACAGTAGAGGGTAAAATTCCAAATGTGTACATCCAGTAATTGTCACGTGTCGTCCGACTTAACAATTTGACGATAAAATTTAACAAAAACCAATAAAATGTAAATTTGTTATAGATGTACCAATTTGGGGTAAATTTGTCAAAGATATGCCAGTTTAGAATTTTTTGTAGTCAGAAAAATAATTCGAGATAAATTTGTTACATGTATATAAATTTCATCATGGTATTAACTCATTTTTATATTACATTTTTTGAAAATCCGTTAGTCGCCACACTTGGTACTTTTTTTCTTCTCAATTTCTAATTGAAGTTGATTTTGGCAGCTTAACGTTCTAAACTTCGAGGGCCCACCTCCTCCTTCTCTTTCTTTTTTAACTCCTGGCAAGGTCGGGTGAATATTTGCTCTGTACTTGTAACTATTGCTTATCGAAACTCTAGCCTTAATCTCATATTACATATGTTTATTTTTCATGTGAAAAAGGAATTAAGATGTAATCCATGCGTAGATATGGGGCTGAAGAACTAGTTTCATTAAAGTAAATATACAAATGATGATGCACGATTACTTAAAATCTAGGCATAAATGCATTAGAAGTTCCAAAACTCATTACAAAAATGTAATTGAGTCCTAAAATTTATATAAAAAAATGCAATCAAGTTATAAAACTTATTAAATTAATACAACAGAATATTTCCGTTAACTCCGATCCAATTAGATGTATGTAAAGTGATAATGCCTTTTTTAATGTTTTCTTGTTCTTGCGTGGCAATGTCTTGCTAAAATAGGATATGCAAGACTAAAACGTTGTCATTTTGGCATAACTTCTAATCAATTTAACCGAAAAATTAGTTAAATTAGATTAGAAAATAAAAAAGAGGAACGTGTGACGACAATTTTTCTGAAGTTGGCCTTATACAGATAGGGCCATTGCAGACTTATTACTGTGCAAGATGCTTTCACAAAGAAAAAAAAAAATCAAACTTTCAATGAGAAAGCAATTTGGCCAAAAGTGGTGGTGGTACCGCAGGACAATGCACCATTGCGCTAAAGTGAACTACTTTATTGTGCAACTTTATTAAAGCTGATGGTTAAAGAGCTCGTGGAGTGATCGGGATTGCTGGCGCAATTGTTTTCAAGCAATCAAAGCGTGACCAGATGCATACCCTCTTCACTATGCGTGCCCTCTTCACTGTCTTCTGTCCATCACCGAAAGTGTAGCCGACAGTTTCGTAGAAATTTTAGGTGAGGTTGGCATAATTGCAATTTAACCCCCGGTGTATGATCATTCTCCCATCTGCTGCACGAGATTGACGTAAAGGGCGGCTTTAATAATTGCTGAGTGAACCGCCGATGGCCTCCACCCTGGTTAACTTTTAACCTCAGTTTGTCTTGTCTTCTTCTTCCTCCTCCTCTGCGTTTTAGACAAGGAGAGAGCAACAGCAGCAGCATCAGCATCAGCATCAGAGCAACGATGGTGGACGTGCCTGGGAGGGTGAGACACGTAAGGATTTGGGAGTTTACAGACAATTTTGTTACTTATTTTAGAGAATTACATACAAATACACTTGATATTGACTGGGTCCGTTCACATTGTAATCCATGAAATTGGTTGTTTTAGAACTATTAAAGTGAGGCTTTGAGAAATAAATTATAACTATAATCTGTAGTTTCTATAAAGAAAAATGAATAAGGCAATGTCTTGCTAAAACAGGACATACAAGACTAAAAGGTTGTCATTTTGGCATAACCCCTTATTAATTTAACAGAAAAATTAGTTAAATTAGATTAGAAAACAAAAAAGAGGAACTTGCGACAACAATTTTTCTGAAGTTAGCCTTTTACAGTTAGGGCCATTGCAGACTTATTACTTTGCAACATGCTTTCGCGAGGAAAATAATTCATACTTTCAATGAGAAATGCAATTTGGCCTAATCTAGTGGTGGTACCACAGGTCAAAGCATCATTGCACTAGAGTGAACTCCATTTTTGCGCGACTTTATTAAAGCTGATGGTCAAGAGCTCGTGGAGCGACCGGGATTGCCGGAGCAATTCTTTTCAATCAATCAAGCGTAATCAGATGTGAAGTGTTTGTTCTTTTGGAGATTCCGTAATTGTTGTGGAAAGATGATCAGATGACACGCCAAGAGTGGACTTCTATTCAAAAATCTATTTGATAATTTAGCATAAATTCATTTGATAAAAATTTTTACTTCTAAAGTGAATTTATACTTTTAAAGTTATTTTCCTCTCAATTTGAGAAGTTCAAAAGTGTTTCTTAACTCAAGAAGTACTTTTCACTTCATTTTTTTTTCATTGCACCATCACCCTCTTTTCGATCACACCCACTACTGACCACCCCACCACCGCCCAACCACCACCCCCCTCGTCAACCGCCGACCACTGCCGCTGCCTATCACTGTCATCGCCAACCATTGCCAACTGCTGACCTTCGCCGACTACAGCCCATTGCTGCTTGTGACTAGGTCCTAACCATAGAATCATAATCTTAACTCGATCTCGATAGTGATGGCTTTGATACCAGGAAGAAAGCGAGCCATTGCCCACCGTCGCCCATTGCAAACATCCATCGACTGCCGCCCACCAACACCCCGTTGCCAACCATTTCTGGCCACCGCCTCCTACCGCCAACCATAGACCATCGCCTTGCCAACCGTCACCAGTCGTTGACCGCTGCCTATCGCTGTCGTCGAGTTGTCGTCTCCAAACATCGGAGTAAATAATAAAATAATACTTTAATAATAAAATTATTTTTAAAATAAATTTAAAAATGAAGTAAAAATGAAGTAAAAATTTTTCGTCTACCAACAATAATTTTTCGTAGAAGATTTTATGTTAATAATATTTCGAAAGTAAAAAATTTTAATCGTTACCAAACAAATTTCTTTGATCAGAAATCAATTTCTGGAGTAAAAGTAAAGAAATCAACTTCTGCTTCTAAATAGAAATAAAAAAATCAACTTTTAATCAGACGTTGATTTCTAAAATAAAAGGGTTACCATACACACCCTAAACAATCACAAATTCCAAATTTAGTTGAAATCAAACCACACTATTTTACCTAGTTATTCGTTCAATAGATTGATTTTTTTTTAAATCTACAAACACATATATTATCGCTAACCAAAGTTAGTGGTTAATGATCACATGTCTAGATATGATGTGATTTTGTAGTTATATCAGCGTCTCCTACTTAGAACAACTAGAGAGGCCACGCCCCTGAAGCCTTACATGATACATCGAATCGCGGGCTTGCAATGACATTTGTAGCGAAGTCCTTGACAACATATACCTCTTCAGATACATGAAATTTATAGAACCAAGAGTCCTTAAAATTTTGATGTTGGAATCAGTTCAATCCAATATGTATTGAGAAAGTTATAATTATTCTCCCAAGCTAGTGCAGAACTGAAATTTCTGCTCGTTGTTGAGACGAAATGTAACATCCTGATTTTCGACCTCTTTTTCCGGAATTTGAATACAGAATGGTTATTTCATAGAGGCGCTGTAAATGAATCTCACTCAGAGCTGGCCACTCTGAGATAACTGACCAAAGGGAAAGGCTAGCTAGGAATATAAGCACGTGGACCAAATGGTCGATACGCGTGACTCCTAAAAGCCACCCGTTAGTTTGAAAATTTATTTAAAGCTGTCGTCTTATGAATGAGGCCACGAATTGAGTTCCGAAATAGGGCAATCGACTCTCAAGAGTGTTACGGAGGTTGAAATTGGATGTCGTCTAGGAAGGCGTGAATTGACAGCTTGGCATTGAAATGCCTAGAGAAAAGGGCAAAATTGGAAATTACCGTCTCGCCCCCGGTTTGTGTTAGAATCCATGGCTAGAGGATGTTAGTAATTTTAATGAGGCTAGAAAAATTGTTCGGCGGTATTCTGTATCTTTTTCCGATCGCGGTTGAGCCAAAATAGTACCGATCGAGTCCCTATCAGTCCCGAAATTTCACGGATCCCAAGGAATGACTCATTGATCATCTTTTTGACCAATTTGACTCACTTTGACTGAAATTATTGATGATTATCCCTTTATCAGTCCAAAATTCACTGATAGTCAATTATTCAGCTAATTCGGTCAGATTTATGTCGCTTTCAGCGAATAGTATTTAGATATTTCCTTTATTTTATTGATTTTTGAGGATAAGAATCCTTCTCTCTCTCTGTCTTTTCTTTCATTTTGGACGCAGCTCTCTCTCTCTCCTCTCTCTCTTCACGAATTTCTCTCTTCCTTCCCTCTCCCAGCTCGCGCCGAAATTCCTACCAGCAACTTCAATCGGCCACCGACGGAAAACCGCTTGTCGGATCATCGAGATTTTTGGGTATGTTGTAGTTCAATGTCTTCTGGTTCTAACCCAACTTGAATCGCTTCGATCCGAGGTCGTTTGGCCCTTCAAAACTGTTTTCTCGTATCGGTCGACGAATCTGTTTTCTGCTACCCGAATTTCAGTTTTGGTTCAAATTGATATATATCGATCCCGGCGACCCCTAGAGCTCATTTATGTGTCTTGATCATGATTTCCAGCTTGTTTAGATCTTGGAATGCCCTTGAACAGCCCCGATTTTGGGTTATTTCCGCCGGTTTTCTTTTGCTCCGCCGGTCGCCGCTATGCGCCGCCGCTTCCGTCGCTTCCTCGGCTTTGTATTAGCCTTGTTGAGGTAAGTTAAACCTCTAGTCTTCACTCAAGATGTTAAGCATGCCATGGATTAGCTCTAGGGACCGATTCGTGGTAAATCGGTTTAGAAAAATTGCCGGAATCGGCGTATTTGGAGGAAATAAATTCTGTGGTGGTTGAGAATATTCTGTTTTGGTGTGAAATGATGTTGTGGAGGCTCGGTGTATGCTGTGGATGGTTGTTGTTGTAGGTCCCGTGAGGTTCGGGTGCCGAAAAATAGATTTTTGGGGCATTTTATACAAAAACGGGCCAAATAGTATTTTTTGCATCACTGTTTACGACACTCTGTGTACTGTTCACGTGCTGCCCAATTTGATTTTGAATTGAGAATGATAAGTCTTGTGGGTTCCAAGTGGTTTGGATCTCGAAAAATGGAAAAATAAGGCATTTTTGTCAGAAATGGTGTCGCGACCTAAAATTGGGCTAACCTTAGGTTAACGGATTATCAGGTTAATTAAATTAACTAACCTAATTCGGACCCTCCCAAGTCCTACCGAGTCGCAACTTAGGTTTGATTTTTCACAAAATTTATTCAATTTGGAGCCGCCACTAATCATTTTCTTGGTAGGCCGATTAGACACCTAAATAAATTAGTGGGAGAACTAACTTATTTCTACGAACCAGAGAAAATGAGTCCAGGGACTTGATTACATTAATTTGGAAAAATTAATGCCCTTTCGGTACCTGATTTCATGAAAATTCCTTTTAATTGATGATGTGAATTGATTGATTTTTCTTAGGAAAATGTGACATGAATGACCATATGATATGCAGAAAAAATGAGATTTTTTTGGATTTTTCGGATTAAATGACAACCATTATGAAAACATGTCTTAGAATGTGATATCATCCAATTTAACTTAAGAAAATGATTTCTCAAAGTCTTAACTTATATTAGACAATATTGACGACATAAAAATAGGCTCTTGGCATGATTAACTATAAAAAGAGGAGAGTTATTTTTTTGTGATTTTTTTATTTAATTAAATGAAAGATGAAATGCAAAGAATGAACAAAAATAAACAAAAACGCCCATAATATACCTTTAATTCCGATTTTCCGATTATCCGCTACTTCCTCGAAGATTCGAGCCAGTATGCGGATAAGTGTATTGAATAACATCATCCCTTGATACAAAGGGCAGAACGCGAAATTCTATACAAATTACCATCCCATTCCACAAGATCGTGGCTAAGGCAAGTAATTTATATTTTACCGAAGGGACAAGGCACAAGGGGAGCATATATTATGGGCATGTTTGTTTATAAATGTGCAAACTTTATAATAAACAAGCAAGACCAAAGATGGACAAATCAATTAAACTCGTCTTGATCTTTTTTGAAATTTAAAGGGATGGCCGAAATATTCAAGTGGGGCCATCTTTCCTCATCCAAAATTCAATGTTCATTTTGAGAAAGTTATCTTTAAGATTTGCAAAAACTTTCGGATAATTCTCAAGATTTCGGGTAAATATCCAACTCAAACAATTCTCATCCACATCTTAAAGATAATATCAGATAATGCCATCCAACCAACATGACAAGCATGAAATAACTATCGAGAGCAAAAAGGTTATCCACAACGGATTGGATATCATCCAATTAAGCAATTCAAAAATTAGATATTATCCAATCAGCACAATCTTTATCCACAATATCAAAATATCATCAGACAATCACGGGATAAGATCATTCAACCAACTAAGATGAAAATTCGAACCAAAGCTCGCCCAATTAAGCAATTACTCACAATTTTCGAAAATTCAAGGAGTTTAGGCCGACTTGAATTTTGTCTTGTCCAATTTCATAATTATCCAATTAATGAATTAACTAAGATAAGCATGTTACTTCGACCATGATTCAAGACAAGCAAAATACACATCTATTTTAGGCACGTTCTTTCTTTTCGAAAATTGAAGGAACATCAAACTCCTCTATTCGGCTGAATTTGAACAAAAAAGGTCTTCTTTTTTTTAGCACAAACAAGCAATTCATGACCTACAATTGTCCGACAACGAACTCAAGACGTGCGAAGTATTTCGTGAAAGATGCAAATCAACCAATTGGACAAACGAATAATCGACGATAGGGAAATTTTCACCTTGAACCAAACGTCGACTTCGTTAATTGACATTGCATGGAATTTGAATCATCAAACTCGAACTTTCGGATCGCTCGGCCACGGACTCGTACGACTGAGATGTGGCCACAACTCACGGTTTTGATAGCCTCGGGAACGGCAGGTTTTGCGTCTGGACAGAAGCAGCTACGGGCGTGGTCCTTCAAACGGTGACTTTTGTTTCTTTGGAACTGCGGGATTTTCCACCGAAAGTGTACGTGGACTTCGGCCTCAAGAAGAATTCCAAAACTCTCTCTCTTTCTGTGCGTGAATTGTGAATCCCCTGCGAGATTTCTTCATAGTTAGTGGGTAATCAAGCGAATAAAAAAAAATTCAAAGTGGAGGCACATGGGATTATGATGATCAGAAAGAAAAATTCTTTCTTCATGCAAAATATTCAATGAAGAATTATTTCTTCATGCAAGGCCTGTCTTTGGTGATGGCAACAACTTCGTCTTGCGAGGAACAACTATGACATCGAGCAAACAACCGAGGCCAACGAGGCAACCCGGCGATCGTTGGCACGGAGCGTCGTCAGGCGGAGGATTTTGGACGATCTGGGTTCTGTCGCAACGAGATGCTGGACGACGATCAGGCGCTTGGGAATGTTGACGACATGGTGTCTCGCGGTGGTGATTCGTTGGTCGATGGCTCTCAGCGAAAGAGGCTCGGATGTGTCTTACGTGGCTGCAGATAGCTACGATTCACCTTCGCGGCTGAATTTCCTGTAATCCTCTGGAAGGCGCACGACCAGACCTGCAAAAAAAAAAAAAAATAGAAGAAACCGAACCTGCAGTGAAGAAAATGACAAGCGCGGGATAGGGACTTCCTTTCCTCTCGCGTGTCTCAATTCTTCTTTGTGTCTCTGTGATAGATGTTCATGATGGCCAGTCGTTTCTCCTTTGAACACCAGCGTTGAGGAAGTGGTCTAGCCCCTAGAGATTCATGAATATCCAAAAAAGAATTAAGAATTCTTCTGGTTTCCTTCTCTCTATCGGTCTGTCCCTTTTCCTCCGTGATTTTTCAATCTATGGCCGTGTCTTCTGAGTTTTGGTGGCCTCCCTTATTGTGTGCGTGACAGGTTCCTTATATAGGGGACAACTAGGGTTTAATTGGACAAAAAGGCTTCACGCCAAAACCCATTAAACACAAGGCTTGACCAAATGTCCAATTAATTTTGGTCCGTTCACGCATCAATTTCCGGTCCGCTTCCACTGCCGGTCCAAATGCAATGCAAGAAAAATAAATATGCCATGCATGAGAACTATTTTTTTTTTTGCGAGAACTAATTCTCATTTTTGTGCAATATGAACAAAAAGAAAAATCAAAATTAGGTGTCAACAATGGGCTCGGGGAATATTCCACGGCGCTATTCCCGACGCCTGAGAGTTGTGGCTGAGTCCAAATAATATTTGGTATTATCCACGTGTGTCCACGTGCGTTGATTTCGTGATTTGGGTCCGCCGTGGAATTTTTGGCAATAAAAATGAATATAATTGGGCATTTTAAATATAATTGGGCACGTGAAATAATTGATTGGCTTGGCCATTGTGTCGGCCATGTGAATTGAAATATTTGGGCACGTGTTTTAAGTTTTGGCCTACGTAATTGGCCAAGGTTTTTGCCAATTGAAACTGCATTGTTTCGTATGCCTGATTGAAATATTTGGACTTGTATTTGAAATGTGGCCTAACGTACTTGGCCGATGATTTCTGTCCAAATGAATTTAAAGGATTTTATTGCCTGAAAGGCGAGTGCGACAATTGGGTTCGCAAAATGAGTTGATTGGTTTGGCCATTTGGCCGGAAATATAGATTGAATATTTGGACTTGTATTTGAAATGTGGCCTAACGTACTTGGCCGATGATTTCTGTCCAGATGAATTTAAAAGGGGTTTTTACTACCTGAAAGGCGAATGCGACGGTTTTCGCATGTTTGATTACATATCATTGTGACTTGGCGTAAAATGTAGCCATGAAGTCACCTGGCGTAAAATGTAGCCATTGGCGTAAAATGTAGCCACAGAGGCGTAAAATGTAGCCTCAGAGGCGGAAAACGTAGCCTCGTGCGCCCTGGAGCGTTTGACGCGGGGTAGCTGGAGCGATAAGGTGCCAACCTGAGGCGTCCCACACGCGGGTTGAGGCACGGACCTGAGGCGTCCACGACGCGGGTCGGACCTGATGCGCCTATATGACGCGGGTCAAATTGGCTGTTAAGCCGAGGCTCATGATTGAGCGTGCATGCATATGTATTTGGATTGATTGTCCTGGATTGGACGTGGTTTCAAATTGAAAGTTTAAATGCTTTTATTGAGCCCTTAACTGATTGTACTATCTGGGTTTTGTGTGGTCCTGGATTGGACCTGTTATAAATGCTTTATATGCTTAGCCCCCCTGTGGCGAGTTTTCTAAATTTGAATTGCTCTTTGGTAATTGAATTTGGCCTGGTGATTTTGAGTGTCTGAGTTGGGACCTGAGAGTTTGTCTGGGTTGGTTTGGCATCCTAAGGAGGGGATTAGGGGTTAGCTTACTGAGATTTGTTCTCATAAGTGATTGCCCTTATTTTTCAGACCCCATCCCTAGCAGTGAATATAACATGAGTAAGGCAGAGGATCCCAAGAGGAAATTGGTTCAGAGACTCGATCTTTCCATGGACCAGATGGTGGGACGGATGACGGTGAGCAAAGTAGAGGTTGAAGCTCCCTGTCGTAAAATTTGTATGGTTTGCTCATGAATAGACGGAGAAATTGCCGACCTAATGCCCTTCTTGTTGTAAGGGTCGAGCAATGGAATGTCATGAGGGCAAGAGAAGTTTTGAAGTATAATATTAGCATCTTTTGACAGGCGTACATTGTGTGATGTAAGTATAATGTAATAAAGATGTGGTTGATGTATCTTGGATTAAATTGTCTCTCTGTCTATCCCTTTCTATATATGTGTTTGGAAGGAGTTCGTTTCCGTTGTGGCAGGAACTTTGAGGTCGTTTGGTTTACGACGAGTTTCCTGGGCCGTCGTGGTTGTTGACCAACGATCGTACAGGTATAATAGGGATGTCACGCGGCTCGTGGGTTCGGGGCGTGACACGAAATTTCCATATGCATAAGTGATTCTCCTGAAGTTCGACATCTTCAACATGAACTCATTGACAAGGCCCAATGCTCCCGCATCATTTTCTTGTCTTGAATAAGTACAAACTTGTTTGCAATCTAGCAAATGAAGTTGCGATCCATGTGAAAATTACAACATGCAAGTCATAAGAACACATTAAAGATTGATGGTAAGCTTTCATAGAAGATAGTCCGCATAAATGGACAGCTCTAGCATTTTGCTGGCAATGGAGCCAAAAAGCAATTTTAGTACCAAGTAACGGGGGAGTGGCCACTTTGTTTTTAATCAACAGAATACATGATTTTGGAGAGATTTTTTTTTTCTCAAAAATAATTTAGGGTTCTTTGAGGTCAAGCATAATCAAACGGAGGCATTTATGTTTTTTTAGCGATTCCCTGTATGGGTGTAGATAATTAGATCAAAACACTGCACCCCGTGTGCGCATTCTGGACGGACCAAGAGATGGAGGCGACACTCGAGACACATTTGCTTATGGTCTCTAATAATTCATTGGCTAGTACCGAAGGTGGACTCCGACGGTACAGTCAATGCCGATGGAGTGAGCACATCGCCATCCACTATGGAAAGAATCAAAAAGACACAGCGGTTTTGGCATTCCACCACGTGTGCTTTCTTCACTGTCTTCCGTCCATCACCGACAGCTTCGCAGAAATTTTGGTGCGGTTGACATAAGAAGAAGCTTTAATAATTGCAACGTGACCATGATGCAGGTCATTCCCCATCTGCAGCACGAGGTTGACGTAAAAGGAAGCTTTAATAATTGCCGAGCGAACCGCCGATGGCCTCCACCCTAGTTAACTCTTAACCTCACTTTGTTCTGTCTTCTTCTTGCTCCACCTCTGTGTTTTAGATAGGGAGAGAGAGAGGGAGAGCAGCAATAGCGTCAGAGCAACGACAGTGGACGTGCCTGGCAGGGTGAGAAACGTAAGGATTGGGGTGTTTGCAGAGAATTTTGTTACGTTATTTTGGAGAATTACATGCAAATACACTTGATATTCCCTGGGTCCGTTTCACGTTGTAATCAATGAAATTGGGTTGTTTTAGAACTATTAAAGTGAGGTTTTGAGAAATAAATGATAACTGTAATCTGTAGTTCTATAAAGAAAAAAGAATAAGGCATGTTGCATGAACCTTTAGTTTCGCACAATGGAATTGTGTATGTAACTCAAAACCTTTACATATATCACAAGATTCGTGGATAGGTGTCTCTTAGATATTAATGGAGTGTCTAGGACTCTTTGAGCATTGGACGAATGTTCGTCCCAGTCCCTCCATTCCATACACATCGAAGAATTATCGAAAACACATAATTTTATATTGCATTCTTTTGAAAGTCCATTAGTCACCACACCTGGTATTTCTTTTTATCTCAATTTCTATTCGAACTTGATTTTGGAGCGACTTGAAGAAGTAAATTTTTTTTTACTTCTCTCCAGAAGTTGATTTCTAGAGCAAAAAGTGAAAAAAATCACTTCTGCTCAAAGTAGAAATAGAAAAATTAACTTTTGATCAGAAGTTAATTTCTAGAGCAGAAGTGTTGCTATGCGTGCCCTAACATTATATTAGCAACACACAACACTTGGGAGCTAAGCCTCCTTCCTTTTTTTTTTAACCTCATCGGATGGTTTGGTGAATATTTTTTCTATACAAGAAACTGTTACTTATTTGCTCCATTTGTTTCAAGAAAATAAGCGATTTGGAAAACATTTTTCCAAAAAGTAATTGCTTATATCGTTTAGAAAAATTAGTCAATGAAAACATTTTTATCATCAATAACAATTTATACCTAATTATTTTTGTAGGTGATGAAAAAATTCTATTATTCATTTTTTAAGCGACATAAGTAATTACTTTTTGAAAAATATTTTTCAAATCTCTTATTTTTCGTGTAACAAATAGAGCCTAAATTTAACCTTAATCTTACATCATATTTTATTTTGTCTTTGTTGTAACATCCTGAATTTCAGATGTTTATAAGTTGAAATAATATTAGATTTTTGAAGATTAAGAGACAAAAATTGAACATCGCCTTGAAAGGATCGAAAATTAGCTGATTGGTTTCGGAATGCCGAGAAGAAAGGCAAAATATTGAAAGTGACCGTTTTGCCCCCGGCTTGACTTAGACTGTATGGCTAGAGGGTGTTAGTAATTTTTAGCGAGGCTAGAAAATTTTCCGATGAAATCCTGAGTCTTTTCAGATCGTGATTGAGCCAAATCAACACCGATTGAACCCCTACCGGTCCCGAAATTTCACGAATTTCGAGAAATGTCTCGTCGATCATCTTTTTGATCAATTTGACTAGTTTGACCGAAATTATTGAGGCCTAATCCCCTATCAGTCTAAATTTTACTGATAGTCCAAAAATCAGTCCATTCGTTCAGCTTTATGTCGCTTCGGTGAATAGTCACTGGCGATAATTATCCTCAAGATATTTATTGGTCAAACAAACGCTCTCCTCCATGATTATCACCAGATTCTCTCTCCTCTCTCTTTTTCTAAATTTTCGGATCTCTCTCTCTCTTGACTCCAGATTTCTTCTATCAAACTTCAACTAGCCGCCGATGGAAATCCGATCGTTGAATTTTCGTGATTTTTGGATATGTCGTAGTCCTATCCGAGGTGAGTTCATAGAACTTTGAATCACTTCGATCCGAGGTCGTTTGACCTCCAAATCTGCTTTTCCGTTTCAATCAACGAACTAGTTTTCTGTTACCCTAATTTGAAATATAGCTCAGGTTGATATATGTTGACCCCAGCGACCCCTAGAGCTCATTTTCATGTGAAATATTGATTTCTAGCTTGTGAATCACCCCGTTCAACCCTTGAACAGCCTTGGTTTCCTTGGGTTTTGCCGGATTCCGCGCCGCCGTCGTGCTCCGCCGACCGCCGCAGTGCTTTTCATCGTTCCATCGCCCGTCCGGCTTCGACTTAGCCTTGTCCGAGGTAAGCCGACCCCCTAAACCTCGAGTCGGATGTTAGATGATTCTTGGATAGACTCTAGGGTGCAATCTGAGGTAGATTGGTATAGAAAAATTGACTGATTTGGCGATTTTTGTGGAAACCGATTCTGTGTACATACTCTGTGCACTGTTCACGCCGCCCGATGTGGTACTTTTTATGTCGAGTTTAGGCTGTCCATGGGTGTCGATGATGGTCCGGTGAGGTTTGAATACCGAAAATTGAGATTTTGGAACGTTTTGGGCGAAACCGGACATGAGCGATTTTCTGTGGTACTGTTCACGACATCCTGAGTATTGTTCACGAGCCTAGAATACTGTTCACATGCTGTCTATTTATATTTATGGTCATTATTGAGATTCGTGGGCCTAAAATGCATATTTTAGTGCAAAAAGGGTTCGGACCTGATACGTACGATACACTGGTTGGACCTGATGTGTTTAACACGGATCGAGTTGGCTAGAGAGACGAGACTGGAACTTGAGCATGGAATGTGCACGCATTTGCATTGTCGATCTCTATGTATATATGAATTATTGGTGTGCCTGATTATTTCGATGATGAGCTATTTCTCGTTTGCACTTGTTTCTGTTTCCATGACCCGAGTGTCTAGAGAGCATGTTAGAGTTGGATCTGAGGGTATGTAATATCATGAACGAGATTAGGGGTGAGCTTACTGAGATGTGTTCTCACGGTGATTTTCTCCACCTTTCAGACCCTAGGACATAAGCATGGCAGGGATACCATAAGATTTGATATCCAGGTGGCGGAGTACCCAGTTGGTAAGGACACTTGATGTTGAATCGGTGGTTGCTGATTAATGTAATCGCCCTGGGTTGTTTGTTGTTGTTAATTTTTGTAAAACTGATATTCATGTGTAATATGTAACTGAGATTATGTATATATGAGGTGTTATGATTGCACTAGTCCTTGCTCATACGCTGTCAGAGGTAATATATCGCTTTCGCTAGTGTTTATTTGGATATTAAGGTTTCTGAGTCGGCGACAATCCTGAGATGTCGCATGTATCGACCGTTGTCGTGCAGATGTCGCGCGCACGTGGAGGTTTAGGGCGTGACATTTGTGAAAATAGAATTTAGATGTAATTCATGCTTGGTTATGCGGTTGAAAAACTAGCTTTATTAAAGTTTATATCCAATGGATGACCCGAGATTACTTAAAAATCTACGATAAGTGCATTGAAAGTCCTCAAACATGTCAAGAAAGAAAGAAAGTGCACTTGAATCCTATAATTTATAAAAAGTGTAATTAAGTCTTAAAATTTATCAAATTTATACAACTAAGTTATTTCATTAATTCTGTCTCATTAGACTGACGGAGGTTTTTTTTAATTTTTTTTCTTATGTGGCATTATTTTACTGAAGCTCGAAATACAAGATTTTTTTTTAAGATTAAAAGGCGTCATTTTGGGTACGAACTCACTCACCTCAAAGCAATCGTGACAGCTAGACAGCCTGTACGCACTGGAAGGGGGGATGGCATCCTCGAGTAATTAAAACTTAATTTCACTCCACATCCTCTTGCCCTTTCTGATCGTCACAGCTCTAAATTAAATGATCTCTCCCTCGCTCTAGATTTCCGTCTCAGTCTGCGCCTACTGC
Source organism: Psidium friedrichsthalianum (assembly GCA_019149425.1). NCBI lineage: Eukaryota > Viridiplantae > Streptophyta > Magnoliopsida > Myrtales > Myrtaceae > Psidium > Psidium friedrichsthalianum. The sequence continues at coordinate 30,599 of JAGVVM010019504.1, forward strand.
TGGAAGCTCTCTCTTTTCACCTCATCTTTCGTGGCTGTGTATTCATCGTGTTGAATCTTTCCTTTTCATTCATTTCGTTTCGTTTCCGAGTTCCATAAGTTCCGCCTTTCTCAGCATCTATAAATTCTTAACTTCCATTTCTCCTTCAAGAAAACCAGAAAAGCAGAAGTCGATAAGCCGGGAAAATGAGGGAGATTCTTTCCTGTGCTGGGTCTGTAGTTTGCAAAGGGGCAGACTACCTGGCAGGTCCGGTCGGTCGTCGCTGCGGCTACGTGTTTTTCACTGACCGCAAGGTTCGCCAACTGGACGCTGAAGTTAAGGGGCTGGAACACACGAGGCAAAGAGTGCAGCATTCCGTCGAGGACGCTCAATACAACCTGAAACGGATCGAACCCGACGTCGAAAAATGGGTGGAAGATGAGCAGATCGTCGCCAACACGGCGCGTAGTGTGCTGGATTACAATGGCAGAGCTCGGAAAACTTGCTGCTACGGGTGGCTTCCGAACCCGAAGGCACGTTATTGTCTCGGCAAAGACGCGAGCAAGACGGTCAAGGAGATCCAGAAACTCATTGCGCAGGGCAATACATGGAAGACGGTCTACTACGGGAATGCTCCTCCGGGGCTCGGCATTATCACCCATTCGCAAGCTTCCATCTTTCAGGACATAATGGAAGCTCTAGGAGATGACAAGCTGAAAGTGATTGGGGTCTACGGGCCTGGCGGCGTGGGGAAAACTACACTGTTGAAGGAAGTCAAGGAGAAACTCAGGAAAGAGAAGAGACCTTTCCACATGATCATCCAAGTGGAAGTCTCGTCGACTCCGGAATTGAATAATATCCAAGGCCAGATCGCTGACGCCTTGAGTCTGAATCTGAAGGACAAGCAAAGCCCGCAGGAAAGAAGAGATCTTCTGTTAGAGAGATTGCAGAGGGATCCAAATGAGAAGATTCTCATAATATTGGACGATCTATGGAAGGAACTTGATTTGGAGGCGGTCGGAATTCCTGATGGAGATGAGAGCAGGGGATGCAAGTTGCTGCTAACGTCGAGATATAAAGATGTGCTGGAGCAGCAGATGCATGCCGATCGAACATTTCGTCTTGACGGTTTAAACAACGACGAAGCTTTTAGGCTATTTGAAAAGACGGTCGGAAACAGGCTCAAAGACGAAGAGGAATTGAAAGAAATAGCGACTCACGTGGTGAAGAAGCTCGCAGGTTTGCCTCTTTTGATTGTCTCTGTCGCAAGCACTTTGAAATACAGTGATGCGCCCGCATGGAGAAACGCGTTGATAAAAATAGAGGAAACAAATATGGAGACCATAGTGAAGTTGGCTTACGACCATTTGAAGAGTGAGGATGCCAAGTCCTTATTCTTGCTGTGCGGTCTTATTGGCGGGACCATTCGAGTCGAAATTCTGTTCGTACTAGGCATGGGGTTGGGCTTGTTCGAGGGATTCAATAAGACTATGCAAGATGCAAGGGATAGATTGGATAATATGCTCGACGAACTCCGTTCCGCTTGTTTGTTGCTGGACGGTGGCGAAGACAAGGAAAATGTGGTCATACATGATCTTTACAGCGAGGTGGTCGTCTCAACTCCATTTAGAGGTCAGAATTCCTTAATGATGAACAACAATTCATGGTCAGAGGAAAAGCTTGAGAAATGTTGGGCAATATGCCTCATGGATGTTGGCAGTGATAGGCTTGCTGAACTAGTGCGGTGTGGGTTTCCCAACTTGAAGATACTCATGTTGTCTCAACCAGAAGACTGGTCGGGGGACCTGCACAACGACATGATGTGGAAGATTGCTGTAGACTAGATTTCACATGCATGAAAGATCTCCAAGTCCTATATCTTCGTTCCATGCATATCCCCAGTTTACCTTCTTCACTGGAAATCCTCATAAACCTCAAATCGTTATATTTACACCATTGTCATGTGGAGGATGTGGCAATTCTTGGCAAGCTCAAAGAATTGCAAATTCTTAGCTTCGCAGGGTCTGCAATTGATAGGCTGCCTAAAGAAATGGGGGAGCTGACAAATCTGAGATTGTTGAATCTAAGCAACTGCAACAAGCTTAGGATAATTGAGTCCGATGTCCTCAAAGGCTTAATCAACTTGGAAGAGTTACATATGAAGGGAAGCTTTGATCGATTGGAAATTTCGATCTGTGATCCCACCAAACTCTTGGAGGATGGTGACCTGCCGTTTGAGAACCTGACCAGATTTTGGATTAACATAGGAGATGTTGAAGGGAGGACATTTGAAGGTTTGAGGACCATGGAGCTTAAATTTGAAAAGTGCGATAATCTTCTTTCAAGAGTATGGTTTCAGAAAACTCTACATGAGACTCCATACTTGCATTTAGACGGGTTGAGAGACTCCAATGAGAATGCTCACGAGTTGTGCACCCAGGGATTTGGACAACTGAAGCATCTTGACATTCTCAACAGCCCCTCAATCAAGTACATTGCCAATTCATCCAAAGACCTCCCTCTCACTGCTTTTACGAGATTAGAGTCTTTGTTCCTCGAAAATCTCATTAATCTGGAGAAGATATACCATGGCCCTGTTGCACCAGAGTACTTCAGCAAATTGAAAGATCTCTGGTGTGTTTCAGTGATACCAAATATGCGAAGCTTTTGTACTGGAGCTGAAATCACATCGAAGGATGCTTCAATTCAGGTAATTTTTTCGTTTTCTCCCTCTGTCAGTCTGTCTTATTGCAAGAATATAAGTTTCCATTATTCTAAATCTGGAAAACGCTGCCTAGATCATACCATAACAAGGGGGATTTAGGATAAGACAGACATTGGTATTCACTGAAGATTACTGCATATTGCGTTAAACTTTACTTCTTTGTAATTGATGTGCTTTCTTTGATTGGAATCCAACCAATTTTCGATGAAATGTTACTGCATATTGCGTTAAAATTTTTCAGTCCTCGACGGCCACAAGCAAGGGTTGCCTCACCAGTAGTCGATGAGGGCTTGCAGGTCCTTGACTAGTGGCTGGTGAGAGTCGTCGGGCTCTCACCGGCCACAACAAAGGGGAAAAAAAAAGAATAAATAAATAATTTAAAATTAAAAAATTATTTTTAAATAAGAGTACAAAAATTATTTATGTCAGCGTCGGTGCTGTCAAATAGGATGGCCGCTTCCACATCATTAATTTCCTGTCAAAATTGGTTTAATGGATTATATTGACAAATTATCAAAAAGTTCATGACTGAATTGATCAGATTAAAGGTCTGAAATGGATTTGGTTTAGGACTTTTCTTGGTAATTTTCTCAAAATGCAAGCGATCGATTTACTATATTAATTAAAGTTTTGGGCAAAAATTTGATGTTGAAAATATTGATGTAATTACTTTATTATAGAGGGATAAGTGACGCTACACTTGCTAAACCATTTCTGACCTCAACAATTCTCCTACAATTGAAGACCGGAGAAAGATTCCTTATTATTATTATTATTATTTTTCAGTGAAGAGTTCTAGAAAACTTTTTGTTCTTCTATGAAATATCGAGGAAATTAGAGGCGAGGAGTACCATGGAGATTTTTTTTACTCCTTTTATTTCTTTTTTCTTTCTGGGGTAATATTTTGTTCTATAGGCAGCGATCGCTTCCACCACAATTTTGCAACTTATCTATCTATAGCAACCCTATGGAACAATGGAATCATGCTATAATAAATATCATCATATCTAGTTCTAAGTGATTATATCTAATGGTGAATGCCTCAAATCTTCGTTAATCTAGAGAAGTTAACTCAAAAGGTCAATTGAGTCACCAGAAATGTTCGCATCATTTATTTTAACATGAACTAATTTAATAAGTTTTTGAACATCAGCCAAACCAACATGCCCTTTTACTTGCTCGAAGATGCAGATGTTAACGTGGAGCCATGTTCTTTCTTTTTTTCATTACAGGCTGCGTTTCCTTTTCAACATCTGATGACCCTAGATGTGTCACATTGCGACAAGTTATCAGATATGTTCACACCGATAATAGCTGGAAGTTTGGTGAAACTCACAAAATTGAGGATAAGTAATTGTAAAATGCTGACGGAAGTCATGGCGATGAGGGACATCAAGAGGGGCCCGTGGTGGCTTTCAGACAATTGAAGTGTGTGGAGCTTGAAGAGTTGATAGCATTGACATGTTTCAGCTCAGGTAGATGTACTTTGATGTTCCCTCTCTTGGAAGATCTCTTTGTGACCGGATGTCCCAACATGAAGTTCTTCTCCGTGGCTCCAATAAGGGCGCCAAAGCTAAAAACAATAGAAGGATTAACAAGAACGTGGTTTTGGAACGGAAACATCAGAGACCCCATGCAAGATATGTCTGGAGCAACAGTATGCATCACATTCTGTGCAATTGGATGGTTTTGATTACCAAACGGTATATGCTTACTGGTGCATTTTTTTGACAGGCTACCGGTGATGGTATAGAGTTTATACATCTGACGGAAAAATGGCACAACAAACTTCTTCCCATCAAGTTATCCTCGCAACTAAAATCATTGGTGGTGGATAACTGTCCATCATTTCTTAGTGCCATTCCATCCAGCTTGATGTTTGTCTTAGACAAAATTAACGCGTTGCAAGTGCAAGATTGCGAGCCGCTAGAAGAAATATTCGATCTTGAAGGGCTGGAGGTTACGGAAAGCACTCGGGTGCTGCCTCAATTATGGTGTATAAACTTGGTCAATTTACCAAAGTTGAGGCAACTATGGGACAAAGACCATCAAGGAGCGCTCTGCTTCCATTCTCTAAGTTATCTAACCCTTTATAAGTGCAGCAACTTAAAACATGCTTTCGCTCCATCGATGACTCGATGCCTTCCTGCTCTTCAATGGATGGAAATAAAGGATTGTGATCAGATGGAAGGAGTGATCGCCGATGAAAAAGGGGCGAGCAATGAAGTGAAGAGGATTACATTCCAGAATCTTCGTTGGATGGAGCTGGAACGCTTGCCCAGATTGACTAGTTTCCTCTCCGGCAGGAACCATATCGTGGAATTCCCCATATTGAAGGAGCTGATCATTACCCACTGCCCCAAGATTGTAACGTCCACTTGGCAATCATGCATGAAGATTGATCAACGCATTTCTTTACTTTGCCCTCCACAGGTCGGTCTTTCTTTCTTCTTCTTTTTCTTTATTCCCGGAGATAATGCTTCCCTTCTTATTCTGATGCATAACTTTTTAATATCCAGTAAAAACATTAAAAGACATTCCAATCCTCGATAAATGTAATTGTTATTCGCACATCTCCATATTTTTTTAAAAGTGTTATTTTTTTTTGTCAGCTCAAAAAATCATAACATGCGTACTACTTTAGAATTGATTAGCTAGGCTTCTTAGCAACGTTATCACAACAACCATATGAAAACATTTACTTTTTACAATTGAACCGTAAAGTACTAAACAAAGAATAGCATATACAAGTGGCAAAACATTTTCCGTATTGCCACTTCATAATTTCTTGCATAGAAGGAAACTTACCTGATTCTATTGAACAAAAGGAACATCTCCAAAGACTGAAAAATTAACAGAACAGAGTATGAAAAAGGATTTAAATATAACCAGCAAACTCACTTCAAAAAAGCTTTTGATTGAATTTAGGGAGGTTGACGTTTAAGTTTTAAAAAAAGAACAGAAGTAGCCGTCGTCTAATTATTTTGAGGAATAAAAATCAATTTCGAACTTATTTTGGTTGAACTAGGTGAACGTAAGCTAAAATCTTTACCAGTTTTATGTAAATATACATCACTTTTAAATAAGGCAATTATAAGAGTCGACAATAGTTATCCACTTACTTTTTGTATGATTTACTTGTTTTATATGAATTGATACGTAATAATAGGTATCATCGACGTTATGTCACTAACAATGAAAGCATCGACCAACCTCTTCCTCCTTGTGTCACCAACAAACTCTAGAATTATCATGATTTATAAGAGCTAGGGAAGTTTGGAAGTCCTTTGATGTTAGAACTCAATGTAATCATACTCGACGTGCCACTTTTCTCAATATGCCAGGTCCTATTTCCTCGGGTCAAGACGATGGTTCTCTCCAACATGGACCACTCAAGCAAACATGATGGTGAACGTTCATGGAAAGCGGAGGCTCTTGAGAAACTTCAAGCGGAGTTTTGTGTGATCGAAGAAACCGGCCCCCCTAGTGCTACATGATATGCAACAGCTCAAGACCTTCTGCCCATCTTGCCATTCTTGAAGGAATTGCAAGTGACTCCCTATGATAAACTAAACATGTTTTTTTCAGCATTTATTAACTAGTGGGCTCAGAGATGATAAACAACACCTTTCAAACCAAGAAGCATACTCTTCATTTGAGATTGCATGATGACAATTGCTCATATTTAGTTTTACTTTGTTATTTAACACACTTACTAATCTTATGTTCACTGCAAAGTCATGTCATACTATGGTGCCACAAAGAGCATTATATCCTTGCCTATAGGTTCATCGCAAACATGTGATATTTCTAATAGCTTAAGTGCAAATACCTTTGTGGACACCTTAAGATATTCTACGACTAAAATTACATATAATTCTGATTTTTGTTGACAAAATCTCATCAAATTAAAGATAGTCTATCGTGGTGCTCCCTGGGGAAGTCAACGGGGACTTGACATGTGGTTTTCTTCGTTGTTGAAACGTGTCTCACTATTGAACTTTTCTTCTCTTATTTTTTTTTCTGCAACCTCCGAAAATAAAAATTCAGGCAATTTTATTTTTAATAGCCAATACTTATATCTTAAGCACGCTATAGTAAGTTAGTAACACCATGAGTGCATCATGTTACAAAAAATGCCAAAGAATTGGCATAATTTCGTGGACAACGTAAGATATTTCTAACAATAGGTTAAGTTGGCGAGCTGGGTGGCTCTTGAATTTAGATTCAAACTACCAACTTGACCGTACCAACCCCAACTTCAGAAATTCTCTTCAATAGTTTTGTGCATTTTGTAGCTTGAGATTTGTAAGCAAGGCTTTGAGGTTTAATGAACTATAAGAAGATGGCCACCTTCCATGCGAATCACCTGACTTAAGTTTAATTCTTACAGCACATGGTTTATTTTGCTTGATGAAAAATGATCTTTTGCAAAGGTCTTCTTTTCTCCCAATTTCCTCCTAGGGAGAGTTTAGAATCTGAATAGCCTTGAGGTCTTCTTAGTTCGTTTGAAGATATATTCCCTGATGGAGGGCTTGTTGACGAGGGAAACATATAGCGCTTAAAAGTCTAAGAGAACTTAAGGGATTGTGAAAGAAGACTTAATTAAAAATTCTTCATAATATGAAAAAAGGTTTGGAATTTCCTTTATACAACATTATTCACAGCTTTGAAATCCTTCAAGAATTTGACGAAGTTAGTGGCAAAGAATTATTCTGGTATGGGTACATCTAGTAACATTTTCAGCATCCACAAATTTGGTGCACCTCACTATCACGGCATTCTGAGAAGTGAACCACCAAAGAAAAGCTAATGAGTTACGAAGCTCAACACTTAGCACATACTGTCAAAACCCATACCAATAACACCTTTGGGGCTCTGATTTAATTGATTAAACATTCAAATCAATTAAATTTGGAGCCATCACTGATCGTCACCGCTGCCCAATCGCCACCAGTTCTGCTGCTGCAAAGTTTCTGTTTGCCTCTTTTTCTCACAACCACTGCCAAAGAACTTTGGTCATGACTGCCTCCTTCGATGATTTTATCCCGGGACGTTGCTTCTGTGATCTTCTTACCCCTCTATCCTATGTCAATTACTATAGCTAATCATTCTTCAGTCAACTAAACCACATATGCTCTGTTTTCCGTTGCTTTATATATGAAGCAGAGGCTGAGAGCTATTGCTACCGTCTACGTGAAATTCACTGTGGTGGACTCTATATTAATGATATGGATTTATCGCATTGGCTCTGTGATGATTTGGATGGGAATCATCGTTTACTTTGCATCTAAGCTCCTTGGCTGAAATGTACACCAACTGTTCGATGACATTCCCGATGATATAAGATTGTGCTATGGTGAATTTCATGTTCCCTTGAAAAGAAATTATGTCATGAATGAATTAAATTCTATTGGAAATCGATCCGTGTATGCTGACCATGTCTTGGTATCGCTGATTTGGTGTGCATTTAATTCCAACCTGAGGCCAGTTTGGTTACGGGATCATATATATTCATGCTAGGAAAGTATTGTGGTGAATTTCATGTTAATTTTGTGAGAATTAACGTAACCAAAATGTCAGATTTTGCTCTCTCATTTGCAGAGCTCTCTCTACCCCTCTGGGTAGCTATCCCGTATTCTTAAACCCTAGTTTTCCCTCTCCTTGGTTGTTTTCTTCGGTGTCAACTTCCATGGAGCTACATACCTCTCGACGGAAAAACCCTAACCTTTCCCTTCGTTTCCTCTGACTTCCACCCCAAATTGAGTAACCCCTTTTTCTCCCCACCTCTGGAAACTTTTTTCTGCCGCGCTTGAATCAGGTGGTCCTAGATCCTCCAGCCATTACTTCGTTATCCTCAACCATCACTGATCTATCTCAAGTCTGTTTCAACCTTCTCTCAAATCCCTTATCTCTATGTAAGTTTTTTCCCTATCTGTTTGCCTGTTCTTTGAACCATGGAAGATGACCCTGAACATGACTTGCGTATGGCGGCCCTGAGTAAGAGGATGAAACATCTATGGTCGAAAAGAAAAACAGCTGTTGTGGATGGTTTAATTTCAGAAGAAAGTCTACAGAAGGGAGAAAAAATAGTTTTCGGTAAGTTACATGGCTGCTTGGAAGTGAACTTGCAGGCCTTTCAATCAACAATCAAGAAAGCCTAGAAAATGATAATATTATCTGTGAACAACTTCTTCTTGGTCTATTCAATTTTTTTTTACCACTGCTGAAGAAAAAGTCAGAGTCCTTGAATTGGGGCCTTGGTCCTTTGCACGCCACGTGCTTGTCCTAAAAACCTAGACACTTGGTACCCTTTCACAGTGCATTAAGTTTGACTCCTGCGCAATTTGGATGCATATCCATGGGCTCCCTGTTGAGGGTGGAAGGGAGGAAGTTATCAGAAATATTGCAGCCAATGTAGGTGAAGTTATTGCTGTGAAATCTGATGTTAAATGCTACTCAGCCTTTTCAGTAGGTAAGGTTAAAGTAAACCTTAAACTACCCAGCCCGTTAGAATCTGGCCTGCTTTATAGTTTCAAGGGCAAGGAACACTGGCTGGATTTTCAGTTTGAAAGGCTTCCTATATATTGCTATTCCTGTGGCAAATTGGGGCACTATGCTCAAAAGTGTAGTGAGATTCCATATGATGACGAATTTCTCGCAAAGGATGAGAACTTACTGTATGGTTCCTGGTTGAAGGCAGAGTTCAATACCTTCAGTCCATTTTGGAAGTCCTTTTATGAACCGCCTATGTGACGTCCCGGATTTTCGACCATTTTCGGAAATTTCAATAAAGAATGGATGTATTTCATTAATTGCGTTTAGTTAAATCTCAATCGAGACTGATCACCTCGGGACGGTCGACCAGAAGGGAAAGGCTAATTTAGGATTTTAAAGTACGTGGACCCAACGGGTCGATATGCGTAACTCCTAACAGCCGCCCGTTGGCCCGAGTATTTACTGAAATTTGCAATTTAATGAGAGAGACCACGAATTGGATTCCGAATTGGATAATCGAATCTTCAGAGAGGTCGCAGAGGTGTTTCGAGTTTAAAGATTGATGTTTGGAATTTTGGTTTCGGTTTGGAACGTCGCGAAGAGAAGCGATGAGAGATTCGACGAATTTGATCTCGGCTCGCTCTAGGCTTCTTAGTAAATTATCTGTGAGTTTTTAGAGAGTGTAGACGCTAGATTTGAGTTCGTCTAGTCGTTGGCTTCGTTTTGACTGCAACTTCCATTTTCGGAAAATTCGCTCTACCGGTTGAGTCATCGGGTACCGTTTCCTCGTCGTTAAGTTAATTCAATTTAATTCCCTCTCATCCTCCACGTGTCACCACCCCATGGGCTGCCATTTTGACTTCTTGGCATAAGAGAACCACCAAGAGAGCACGTGCAATTCCCCTAATTGGCCGGTTGATTGACTAAATGTTTCCAGCTTTTTGTGCAAGCTTCAATTGAACGTGGAGGAGAAGCTTTGACCGATCAAGGAAACCTTTTCTTCTCTCTTCTTCAGTCTTGGACGGACGTTGGGGCTCTCTTTCTTTTTCCATTTTACGCCCAAATCACATCTACCTCTCGGTCTCTCACAAAACGTCTCCCTCGAACGTTTTTTTTTTCTCCTTTCCTCTGCACCGCTGGAGCTGCAGCAGGCCATCACTGGCCATCCACCACCACCAGCAACATCCCTCAGCCCCTCCTCGACGCCGTGGACCTCCGCTCCTCCCTCGGAACCATCACAGGCCGCCCGTCTCTCTCTCCTTCTTTCTCTGGTCCAGTTTGGTCGCCGTGGACCGCTGTGAAGGTCAGCTGGTTTCTGCTCCACTTGTGCCATTTCCAGCTTTTATTTAGGTGAGTAACCTTTTATTTCTAGTCTAGAAGAGTGGATAGAGTTAAGGTAAAACCTTGGGCTGGTGTACGTGAGTTTTGGTTGGGTAATGGGTTGAAAGTGTTCTGTTTTTGCTCTACTGGTTCTGTGTGGTTTCTGTTTCTGTTTTATCACTGCTGGTTGTTGCAGATTTGCTTGCTGTCCAAGCCCGTTTAGGTGAGTAAACCACTTAGACTTGTTGTAGATTATATGAGGATGTTTAGTGGGCTAATAGATTGAAGATTAGTTTGATTTTCTTGGATACTTATTGAATTCTGTCCAGTTATTGCTGCACCGATTCTGATTTTAGTATGGGCAGATTTAAGCTTGCTGCTGTGTAGAGATTTAGGTGAGCATGTGCTGATTATTTGTGGGTGTTAAGTGCTAAATGGAGATGTTATGTTACCCGAAAATTTGGCGATCTATGTGCTAGAAACCGAGTGACATTCGGGTGCATGAGTGCTAAAATTCTTTTTTTTTTTTATCTATATACTTGCTGAGTTGCTGAGGCTATTTGGGGACAAAAACTTGAGTGTGGTGAAGGATATCATGTGGCCGAATGAACCTAGGTATGTGAGCAAACATCTTAGGTTCATTGTAGAGCAATTGAGGAGGATTAGTTTGATTAGTAGATTGAATTTTCTGGGCATTTGGCTGGGTGAATTCGGTTGGAGCAGAACCGATTTTTGTGGAGTTTCTGATCTGTGATTGCTGTGCTTATTCGGTGAGATGCTTAGGCTAAATTATGCTGAGCTTGTGTGAGGAATTGGTGGCTAGACTAAGGTGTTGTGCTGCCCAAATTTCCAAAGCTTTTAATGCTTAAAACTGGTTCTATTTTGGTTTGTTTGTGCTGGATTTTCGGTCTCTGCCTTGCTGTGATGTTGTGACCATTTGGAGATGGATTTTTCTTGTAGATATGGGGAAGTCTACGGTGACCGAATGCATACATGTGTGTGGGCAAGGCTTGGATGATTTGATTTGGTGAAAATGATACTAATGCACACGTTTGCTTGTGACCGTGGTGTATGTGATTGGGAAATTGAGAGGGGACTTCTCTGTGTTCAAAGCTGACTCGAATGAGTATTTAAAAGGGCAAGAATTTGGCATTTTGAATCTGCATAATTGCTTCGGAATGTATAAGCATTCACGTGCGTTTGGGTTACTTGCGACTATTTGATTTTTTTTTATAAACAATGAAATGTTGCACTGAAATATACGATTGTGACATTGTGATCGGGCGGCGCTGAGAAAAATTTTGACAA
>JAGVVM010019508.1:0-31453 GCA_019149425.1 Psidium friedrichsthalianum
AAAACCTCGATCTTCAAAGGTTCAACCTTTAATCCATCAGTGACTTGCAACATCGCGGACAATGTGGCTAATGCATCAGCAAATCGATTATGAGTCCTTGACAAGTATTCAAAGAAATGTCATCAAATTCGTTACAATTCTTCCAGATAATCGATAAGGCGTAGCTTAACATCCTTAGTCTGCCATTTTCTACGGTCTGAAGAATTATTAAAGCCGAATCTCCAAACACCTTAAGTCGAGTTACTCCCATTTCAATGGCGCTTGCAATCCGAGAATGCATGCTTCATATTCAGCAATATTATTGGTGCATGGGAATAACAATTTCGCAACTACAGGATAATGTTGCCCGCTTGGAGATATCAAAACAGCTCCAGTACTGACCTTGACAAATTCACGGCTCCGTCAAAATACAAGATCCATACATATTCATCAATCGACATGATTCGGTCTTCTAGAGGGTCGATATCTTCATTAGCCCAGGATTTTCAGCTAGAACATCAGCGATGACTCGACCTTGACGGATTTCTGTGGCAAAAATTGAACATCGAATTCAAAAATAAGGATTTGCCATTTCACGAGCTTTCCAACCAATGCTGGCTGGTTCAACAAATATTTGATGGGATCACACTCTGTCACAAGAAGTATCTGATAGTGCAGAGTGTATTGTCGAAGCCTGTGTAGTACCCATACTAGTGCCGCGCAGGTTTCTCGGCTTCCAAGTAGTTTAACTCTGAGGCTATGAACTTCTTGCTCAAGTAGTATATAGCATTCTCCTTTCCGTCATCCATGCTTTTCTGAGCCAACATCGCACCCAAAGACTCACTATGAATAGTGAGATAAAGGATTAAGGACTTCCCTGGAGTCGCGGGATAAGTACCGGTGGGTTCATCAAATGATGCTTTATTTTTTCAAATGCCTGCTCGCACTCTTCGTCCCACTTGACTAGAGCATTTTCTTGAGAAGTTTAAAGAATGGCTTTGCCATCTCAGATAGCTGGAAATGAACCGAGCTATGTAATTCAACCTGCCCATGAGACTCCGGACTTCATTCACAGATTTGGGAGGCTTGATCTCACAAATAGCCTTCACTTTGACGGGTCGATCTCGATGCCCTTATGACTAACCATGAACCCGAGCAACTTGCTTGACGTTGCCCCAAACACACATTTAACTGGATTGAGGCGCATTTTAAACTTTCGAAGCCTATCAAACAATTTGTCAAGGTTTCCACGTGGTCTTCCCGCGCCGAGTTTTTGCGATCATATCATCAACGTAAACCTCGATCTCCTTATGCATCATGTCATGGAATAGAGTTACCATTGCACGTTGATATGTTGCCCCCACATTTTTGAGACCGAAAGGTATTACCTTATAATGAATAAACCCCACGGTGTGGTGAATGACGTTTTTATTTTGTCGTCTTCATTCATCAGGATTTGATTATACCAGAGAACCCGTCCATGAAAGAAAAAAGCTCAAATCCGGCAGTACTATCCACTAGTACATCGATGTGAGGGAGTGGAAAATCATCCTTCGGGCTAGCCTTGTTCAAGTCACGGTAATCCACACAAATTCGAACTCGACCATCTTTCTTCATCACCAGGACGATATTGGCTACCCAATCAGAATATTGGGAAACTTCAATGAATCCCACATTTAAAAGCTTCATAACCTCCTCCTCAATCTTTTTGCTAGTTCTGGGTTAGCTTTTCGAAATTTCTGCTTTTTAGGTTTCATTGAGGGATCATTCGGTAAGTAATGTTCGAAAATTGATCGATCTAAACCCGGCATGTCTGCATAGGACCAGGCGAAGATATCTTGATAATCCTTTAGGATTCCTTCTAGACGCTCACGCCAAATTTTAGGGAGCTTTGCCCCAATTTTCACCTCTTTAGGATTCTCTGCATCACCAGATTGATAGATACAGTTTCCTCAATGGTCAAAGGCTTATATTTTTTCATGATGCTAATGCCCTAACGTATCTCCTCATCATCCGTGCTAGAGTCATTCGAGCCATGGACGTCAATATACTTGGATCCGTCGTTTCTCCCTCTTTATGTTTGCCCTTAAACATAAAGTAGTGGAATCAGAAAAACAAATACGGTTTAACCCATCACATGTATTTATTCAACCTCAGATCCTTTTTTTTTTTGAAGATTTCCCTTGAATTTTTTTTATTTTCAAAAGACTTCAGGACAAGAATTCTGAGAAGCCCAACCCTTAGTGCTTACCATGGATGAAATATTTTTCAATCGTGGGTTGGTATACTTCAATAAGATTCTTAAAATGACAGGAAGACTTCTATAATTTTATCGATAATGAATAAAAAAAATTACATCTTATTGACAGGGAAATCCTAAAATGCAACAAGAATTGAAATGAGAAAGCCCTCAAAAGCAATAAAATTTCCCACGCAAGGATTACGAAAATATAAGATGTTACTTTGAATCTAAACCCTCCAGCGAATCACCAAATGTTGCATTCATGGATAATTCTAGGGCTTCTTGACAAGGCAGAGTTCATTAGCTTTCGGATCATCCGCGTTAGCTGCATTTGTTGAACATGTCAATACTATCCACTTTTCAAATATGACACTCACATATAATCCCTCCAAGTAAGCGGTGAGGGAAAGGACATCGTCTTCCATATTAGCAGAGTCAACTAACATGGGTTCAGGCTTGTTTGGCTCTCTTCATCTGGGAATACAAGACCAAGATCATCATTGACCATAGTGGACTCAAAGCGCTCATAACCGCCAATCACTCCTGCCGAGTGAAAAGTCTGATAAGGTGGGGTGGTAAAGGACTATGGCTACTTCTTCCTCGACATGAGCTCCCGCTCGGCTTGCCCCCGACCCCGGCCTCGGGCATAACTTCTTCGTATATGGTGTTCCACCCATAATATCCCAAACCAGCCGTGTGGGACTGGCCAATTGCTTCAATCGGAGTGCGAATACCTGACCCTCTTACCAAGTCCGGTGCCTGGTGTAAAACCATTCTCAACCATGACCTTAGCAACCATGAGTGTTGTGCTAGAGAGTTTAGGAACTGGCAAAGGTGCATCTTGGGAAGCGTGAATAGTAAACACTAGCTCAAAAACATGGTAACTATCTTCCTCTTCATGATGAGGCTCAATATAAGGAATGGCCGATTCATTGTAGATTTGATGATCTTCTTCCCATAGATGGTTATCAGCTTTGCCTCGACCACAAATTTATTTTCTGATGAAGGCTGGATGGTACTGCACTAGCATTGTGGATCCATGTCGACCCAAAAAAAAGTTGAAGGAGGACGGGATATCCAACACTTGGAAAAGGACGTCAAACATGGAAGGCCCTATCTGAAGTTCTAAGTTGATTTGCCCTACTACCTCCTTCTTCATCTCGTCAAATGCTTGACTGAGGTTTTGGCCGCTTGTTCTTAGCCAATCGATACCCAAACGCTTCAAAGTAGATAGCGGGCATATTTTAGAGTCAGACCATTGTCTACGAGCACACGAGCTAGATGAGTTTGCTTGTACTTACGTATATATGAAGCGCTTATTATGCCCCCGTCCTTCCTCTGGTATCTCTTCTTTAGAAAATGCCACTGATCCTTGAGCAGGATAGATCCAACAAACCCTTCAAGCTTGTCTTCATCGATGTTCTCTGAAACATGGACCTCACTTAAAACCTTCATCAAAGGTGCCCGATGCTTCTCAACGTCTGTAGCAGTTCAAGTAAAGATACTTGAGCAGGCATCTTTCGTAATTGGTCTACGACACTATATTCACTGGCCTTGATCGCGGCCAGAAACTCCTTCGCCTCCTTATCGGGGATTTGCTTTGTGAGTTCCGACTTGATCTAGACGTTGGTCAATTCGGCCAGTTCTTGATCCAATCTATGACAACTTGAGATACAGTTGCTACTATACCTGTCCTCGTTAGCACACCCGATCATCCCATCCTTGACTAACGCATCAACCTTCTCTCGTACATCGATAAGAATACCACTTCCTCAACCTGATAGTAACCTGCTCGGACTAGTGCATAAAAATATCTAGAATACGAACCTTAAAATTCCTGACTCGCCCAGCTCCTAGCCAAAAATTACATTCACAGGGGCTCTCATGATCAGACAACGGATTGTTCTGCACATTAGGTTTACCAGTTGGTTTGAGTGCAAATGCTCCAGTTTCGAATAAATCTTGGATTCGATGCTTGAGCACCTGGCAATCCTCCACTGAATGACCTACCTCACCTCTATGATAATCACACTTCTCGATGGGTCACACTTGGTAAAGCTAGCGGGATTAGACCTTTGCGGCTCGAACTCATCAAATTCTTCTTTCTAAGCACTGTCAACATCTGAGATAAAGTACTTGGGAGAGGTATGAATTGATGTGGCTTGCGATGCGGTCGTGAGTTCTGCTGGTTCGGTCTCCCATAAACAGGTGCTTGTTGTGGAGCAAACTGCACTCGTGGAGCTTGAACCTGCTGCTTTTGAACGTAAGCCATGTTTACTTCAGGGGTCGACTCCTTGTCTTTCTAGCCGAAAAATCTTTTTCCGAACGAGCTCGAATCTCCATACCATCCTTTCTTGAGCCTAGACTCAATTTCTTCGCCCATAGTAACCAACTGGCTAAAGGATTGAACGGCCGTCACTAGAATTCTCGAACGAATCGACTGCAGAAGTGTGGCCACAAACAACTTCATTAGATCACAATCAGGAGGCTCAGCATGACCTGGGATGCCATGCTCCTCCAACGGGTGGCATATTCTTTAACGGTCTCACCCCTTTCAGTTCAGCCCGTTCTAGATCCTCCCGAGTGATGGTGATGTCGAGATTAAATTTGAAATGTTTAATAAAAGTATTAGCCACCTCCTCCCATGAATCTTTTTGGTTGATCTGGTGATTAGTGTACCACCTCATTGCCGCATCCTTCAAACTTGACTGGAAGGTTTGGACCATCAGAGATCATTTGAAACATATTTATTCATGAGACCTTGAAACATTTCAATGTGTTGCAGAGGGTTGGATGTGCCATCATACTTCTCAAAGGTCGGCATCTTGAACTTCTCTAGTACCTGCACCCTGGTGTACATCGACAAGTCGATCGGGGGAACGCTTTGGGTCCCTTCAACATCACGTATCCTTTGCTCGAGCCTTGCTATAGGCTTAGCATTTTAATCATTCAGGGTTGGAGAAGGAGTGAGAATAGGTTGATGAGTTGAGGTCATAAGAGGCATATTGGTGCCCGTTAGAATGACATCATCCAAAGATATTGTGGGATCATCATTCATCATGTGAGCTTTGTCAGGACGGAGGCCTTGGTGAGCTAGGCTAGAGTTCCTAATTGAGAGTTGGAACTGACCTGCTGCTGCTTGACCATTAAATTTTCCACCTGGGTCATTAAAGCGGCCATCCGATCATTTATAGTACTAATGTGTTCCTTCAATTTCTCCTCACAATGGCTGCCATCTCAGCTCGATTGGCTATTTTTCTGACTACCGATCGAGTACTGTGGGGTGTGGGGGATTCGTAATGAATTACCTACAAAAGGTATCAACATGATCAATATAATGAAGAGAGATGATGAATCAATCCATGGCTCTAGACCAAACTAACTCACGTGACCTGACTTGACTCACGATCATGACTCGGGAAAATTTCAATTCCGTCAGATTTTAGTAAACAATTCATGAAAAATCATAGAATGATTGAAATGTTGTCAAAATTTGTGAGCATGTAGCTGAAACAAATATAAACAACTTTCGTGTTTTGTGCCAAGGCCAAAAGTGCATGGATGAATACAGTTTAATGCTTCTTTGAAAACTTTTTCTAAAGAAAAAAATTATTTTGACCGATTTTCATTGAACAGCGAAAGGGCAACCAAAATACGAATTGTGATCTGAAATTTTACAGGTGACTAGTTCATATCCTGGTCCACAACTTTTGTTCTTTGATTTCATTCAAAAGGTTCATTTATTAGTGGTAATCAGTGAGACGAAGTTGGGTCAAGAAAACGGCCAAAATTCCAAACCACTCTATTCCCAATGGAAACTCATCAGTAAATGGAAAATGCCATCGATTACTCTGTAAATTTTACACATGATAGATTAAGACCTCCTGCACATTTTTTATTTTAGGGTTGGAACTTAGAAAGCATTAGAAGATTCTTGAAAAATTCATCAAATGCAGCATGGTCAATTAGAAACAGATTTAGAATGATAATCCCAACATGAAATTCGAAACTCAAGAGCCAATCATTCTCACATGATCCAAAAAGTTCGACTAAAATCACAACTCGAATATGAAGTAGCAGAAAACAAGACTAAACTGATGACAAGTGACTCAATGACAAACAACTCGATGACAAAAGACTTGATCTATGACTTTTGGGAAGCAAGCTTATCCTTCAACCACTTGTTTGCTGCAGTGAATCTTGCGATCGTCTCTTGAGCTTGCTCCAACTTTCGCTTGAGGTCTTCTTTTTCGGCCCTTTGTGTAACTGTGATTGGCACCTGAGGAAGCTTTGGTCGCATTGCTTCGGGAATCACATGCTTCTTGATGTAGAGGGCCGTAGCATGATGAGCTTTTCATTACCTGATAAATCTTTCGTCGGTAGCTTGAGTTTGGTTGGTCGGTAAAAATCCCACAAGGAGCGAATAGTGATCAGGGATCACTCATGCTCTGGGATACTCTAAGTAAAGTCAAACTGAAGTCGATCGGCCTCGAGAGGTGGTGGCAAGTCTGAACCATCCCATACTGACGAGCACTCGAAGGGGGTAATACTCAATTGCTCTTGTAAACCCGAGCAATGGAATCAGCTTGGCCCCACCGCTTGCAAGTCGAGCTTTCTCTACTTTGAACCAACTAGCTTGCCAGTGGAGACCCTTTGGATTTGGATCCGCTAAAAGTTCTAGCCATTCCGAAAAATGATAATCGGGGATTTCGTCTTGCTTATTCTTGAAAACCACAATAGGATGTGAAAAATTCCTGATTTTTTCAACTGAAACAAGTTCCTTGCAAGGCTTGATGTGTGATACAAATCATATCAGTAAAAGGTATGCCGAGGATTGCAAAATATTTTCTTTTTCTTGCTTAAATTTAGTGAGGGATATGAAAGTTTTGGCCAAGATAGCATGGACCAAGTTCTTCCCATCATAGATTTGTTGGATGACAAAAGCAATACGAGGATTAAGGAAGTTCTGGAAATATGGAAAAATGACCATTCCAAAGAAGGCTAATAGAAAAATCTTTCCCTTTTGTAAAGGTGGTGCTTCATTAAAGCATTTTTTTCATGAAAGAAAATGGACAATTTCCACGATTAGTCTTTAGAATTTTACGAACTTCTTCCACTTTAATTCTCAAAAATTCGGCTAACACAATAGCGGGATCTAATCCGATAGGCGGACTAATCAACTCCGTGCCAAAGATTTTCCAACAAGCATGTTATATTCCTCCAAAGTAGGGGTGAGCTCGTGCTTACCTAGGATAAATGTGGAGGTGTCAGGACACCAGCAGTAAGCAATGTGCGCACAATACCAAAACGAGTTCGAATATCCAAAATCGACAGTAGCCATCCCACTCTGACATCTACATACTCACGAGCTGTGACATCCAGTCGAGTCAACCACTCGCTCAAATCTTCCTTTGGTGACATGATGATCCGGATATTCTTCCTTCCCATGATCATAGACAAAGACTCGACAATCCTAATGCCATGGACCGAACCGAAAATAATAATAAATAAATGAGTAAATTACGAGACAAAAAATTAGGGATTTGCCATGAAAAACGATGATTACAACCACATACACATGAATTCAAGTCAATTGATTAACGACCTTTTCAAAAGTGAAATTCTGAAAACGGACTGTACCAATGGGACTTGGTCGGGTCTGATTTCCAGAATTCCAGCCATGGTCGAGATTCTGCCCGTGCTATTAGGCTAGGGCTAGGGGAGAGATCTCCAACACGAAGGAAAGCTCGGGATCAGGGACAGAGTCGATCGTACCTCGGAGGTGAGGTCGGGTGGATTCCCGCGCGATACCATCCTAATTACTAGCCACCTGGGTTTGATCGCGGTGAAAATACAATGAAATAAACATGCAAACACATGGCATATTATCCGGATCAGAAATACAAATCAAGCATATTACTAGTCCTTCATTAATACTCGAATTATAAGTCTCAAGCATAACTGTCCATCTGAATCCATGCCTAAGGTTTTTAGCCCTCGCTACTTCCTTATGACCTTAATCATGCTTTTGCTCCGGCCATCAGCTAACTTTGGTAACTAAGACCATTGACACGATTTCGGTTTAAGCCTATGGAATCCACAGATGCTTGTCTTTTCATTATCACATCGCCTTCATTGTTATGTCCATCAATAGATTCTCTTTACACTTCAATTACCCTTGATCATCTCAAAATCGAAATGCCCTATATTCAAATTATATTATCCCTTAACTGCACATAAAATATAAGGGTTAATCCCTACGTTTGCCTCCTTATTGCGGCGGTGCCTGCCTTATTATATGTCTTATTGTGGACAATTCTTGACTTGATGGTCCTGCTGACCACACCCAATGCAGACTTCCATCCCACTTGGGCAAGAGTTGTATCCCCATGCTTGCATCCACAATCTCGACACGTTGTACCACCAAAAAGGCATCGACTCTCTTATAATCCTTAGAGCAGGAGGGCAAACCTTTAATTGTCCACCATTGGCTTTTTCCCAAGTTTCGACTATTTTTACCGGGCACGAACTACGATTCAGATGCGACAGCCCCTTTCATAATGTCCCTTTCTACCTCGTGCGCCCTCTCATAATTCGTTCCATAATCTCTTAAACCAGTCGAAGTTAACTGACTACGGAGTTTCGGCTTCAGCCCATCACGAAACCTCCTAGCCTTATCTCAAGGACTTTCTATCATCTCTTGGGCAAACTTCGACAACCTTGCGATCTCAGCTTTGTACCGCTCCACAGTCATCTGACCTTGTCGAAGTCGCAAGAACCATTCCATTTCCCGTTGTTGGGCAGCCTCTAAGAATTATTTCCCGTTGAACGCCTCACAGAAGGCCATCCAATTATATATTGCTCCTTCAATAAATACTCTCCCTTGAATAGCCTTCCATCAATCACTGGCTGTACCTTGCAGCTGGTACACCGTCAATGTGACTTTTTTTCTCTTCCTTATATTCCAATAAGGCGACAACTTTTTCTAATTCCTCAATCCATTGGGATGCCACCTCAGGTCCTCCACCTCCATTAAACTTTGGCAGCTTTAGCTTCAGAAATTGCTCGACTACCTGATGCATCTGTAGAGCTCCATTTCCACCTCCCACATTCACATTCATTATAGCCATTGCTGCTTGAGCAGCCTAGGCAAGCTCGGTAGCTCTTCCTTAAGCTTGTCTGCCTATCAAATTCCTAATTTCCTTTAGGACTCTCATAACTCCTTCCATTCGAGGATTCCTCGTAGCCCTTTGACCTTCAGTGGCTCGGGCAACTCTCGGGCCCTTAGAAGCTCTAGTTTGCATATCAGGCACTTCAGCACCTCTTCCTCTTCCACCTCTACCGCTCATGTTTCTAAAATTTTCTTGCAACACTTGCTATAATTCCATCAAGGAACTAGACTCAATCCAATACGCAAGCTTATTAATCCAAGTAGAAGGTCAAATAGCTATATATCCATAGCAAACACAGGCTCACTAGTATAGTTATTTCACTTAACAACCACCTAGACAAACAATATCATGCAAAAGCATCTCTTAGCCAAATCAAAACTCATAATCTCTCTGTCCATCTACCCCAATATCCATCGTCCTTATCACTCCAAGTCTCAAATCCTCATTGGATCGAGCTAACTTGGCTTTGATACCAAAATGGGATGTCATGCCCCAAACCCACGAGCCACGCGACATCCCTATCATACTTGTACGGTCGAATGATCGACAATCACGACCGCATAGGAAACTCGTCGTAACCAAACGACCTTAGAGTTCTTGTAACAACGGAAGCAAGCTCCTTTAATGCATACACATAAAAGGGTAGAGAGAGATAGACCAATTAAGCATGTCAAACCCAAATCTTTATATTACATGCCCTTTTGATAGAATTGTTAGGATGACATCATATACACAATTTAAAGCTCTTGTCACCTCATTACAATCCATTGCTTGACCTTTACAACAAAAGCTTTAGGTCGGCAAGGTTCTCAACTCCAATAGCGAGCAAACCACGCAAATTTCTACAAGGGGCTTCTGCCTCAATCCTACTCATCATCATTCGTCCCACCATCTGGTCCATAGAAAGACTGAGTCTCTGAACCAATTTCTTCTAGGATCCCCGATCTTACTCGTATTGCATTCATTGCAGGGGATGGGAGTCTAAAAAATAAGGCAATCACCTATGAGAACAAATCTCAGCAAGCTAATCTCTAGATCCCTTCTCAGAATACCAAACACCCTCAGACCCAACTCCACGCCTCATCTAGGCACTCATACCACAGAATCAAATTTTAAAATCATAGGGCCAAAAATCAAGGGCAACACCCAACAGAAAACTCGCCATAAATGGCCATTTATAAAAAGAGATAGCTCAGGTCTAATCCAAGACCATAAAATCATAATATCACATAAAACAGTCAATCAATGGTTTGCCACAAATGGCTAAGTTATAAAACAAACGAGTCCAATGTATGACAATCAATGCAAATACATTTGCACGCACGCTCAATTTTGAGTCTCGGATTAGTAGCCGATTTGACCCACGTCATATAGGTGCATCAGGTCCGACTCACGTTGTGGACGCCTCAGGTCCGTGCCTCAACCCGCGTGTGGGATGCCTCAGGTTGGCACCTTATCGCTCCAGCTACCCCGCATCAAACGCATCAGGACGCACTGTGCCTCGACCCGTGTCATATAGGCACCTCAGGTCGGCACATTTATCTCTCCAATTCCCCATGTCATATAGGCATCTCAAGGGCATTCTCGACCGTGTCACATAGGCGCCTTAGGTCGGCACACTTATCCCTCTAATTCTTCGTGTCATGTAGGCACCTTAGAGCTATCCTCCATGACTACGATTCACACGCGAAATCCATCACCTTAGCCCTTCATGCTAATAAAATCCTTTAAATTCATTTGGATAAAAATCATCGGCCAAGTACGTTAAGCCACATTTCAAACACGAGTCCAAATATTCAATCAACAGATCGGCCAAATGCTAAAACCAATCAACTCATTTTACAAATCCAAATAGTCGCACTCGCTTTTCAGGTAATAAAATCCTTTAAATTCATTTGGACAAATCATCGGCCAGTACGTTAGGACACATTTCAAATACGAGTCCAAATATTCAATCAGGAATATGAAACAATGCCAATTTCAATTGAGCATAAACCTTGGCCAAATACATTAGGCCACACTTAAAACACGTGCCAAATATTTTAATTCACATGGCCGACACAATGGCCAAGCCAACCAATCTCTTTCACGTGCTCAATTTTATTAAAATGTCCAATTTCTCATGTGGGATCCAAAAAACCCAAATAATTAATTTCAAGTATATGCGGATAATCCTCAAATATTATTTCGAATACAAACACGGGCCTAAATATTTGAAATAGTGATATAAAATATTGTTCGGGCCTGGTTTTGCATAAAATACTCTAAAATATATTTTCGGTATTCAAACCGCACGGGACTCACAAAACTTGTCATTTTCAAATCAAAATTAAATTGGGTAGCACGTGAACAGTATTTAGAGGTTCGTGAACATGATTTCAAAATCCTATTTGGCCCGTTTTTAATTTAAATCTCCCAAAAATCCATTTTTCGATACTCGAACCTTGCGGGATCCACATCAACCACCACCAACAACATATATTCAGCCAAGATAGCAACATACCAAGCCCAAATATTATACCACAGCCACGCCACAGAATCGATTTACTCAAATACGCAATTTCGGCAATTTTTCCTAAATCGATTTACCTCGAATCAGACCCTAGAGCTAGTCAAGGGCATGTACAATATTCTAATCGAGAAATAAAGGTATAACTTACCTAATCGAGGCTGAATGGAGCTGAGAAAGCGGTGGAAGCGGCGGCGCACGGCGGCGACCGAAGAGGTACGACAGATTCCGGTGGATTTCGTCCAAACCGGGGCTGATCAAGGCTGAACGGGGTGGTTCTTAAGCTAAAAATCAATATTTTCACATGAAAATAAGTTCTAGGGGTCACTGGGGTCTACATATATCAACATGAGCCCTAGATCAAATTTGGGTAGCAGAAAACTAATTCGTCAACCGAAATGGCGAAACAGATTTGGAAGGCCAAACGACCTCAGATCGAAGTGATTCAAAGTTCTGTAAACTCATCTCGGATAGGAGTACAACATATCCAAAAATAATGAAAATTCAATAATTGTATTTCCGCCGGCAGCCAGTTGAAGTTGATGGCAGAAATTGGAACCAACAGGGAGAGAGAGAGAGAAAATCCAAAAATTTTAGAAAGAGAGAGAAGAGAGATTCTGCTGATGAGAGAGAGAAAAGAGAAGATAGAGAAAGAGAGTAGATATTATCCCTATGGTCCATTATTGAGATTACTATTCATTGAAAGCGACTTAAAGTTGAACGAATCGACTGATTTTTTGGACTATCAGTGAATTTTCGGACTAATAAACCTTGGGCATCAATTATTTTCGATCAAAGCCAGTCAAATTGATTAAAAATATGATCAACGAGACATTTTTGGAAAGTCGTGAAATTTCAGGACTGGTAAGGGCTTAATTGGTGCTGATTTGGCTCAATCGCGATCGAAAAATAACCGAAAATACACCGGACAAATTTTCTAGTCTCACTAAAATTACTAACACTCTCTAGCCATGGATACTAGCATAAGATGGGGGCCAGATGGAAATTTTCAATTTTGCCCTTTTCTCTAGGCATTCCAATGCAACGCTGTCAATTCACGCCTTTCGAAGCGGCATCCGATTCAACCTCTATAACACTCATGAGAGTCAATTGTCCTATTCTGAAATTCAATTCGCGGCCTCATTTGTAGGACGACAGCTTTAAATAAATTCTCAAACTAACGGGTGGCTTTTAGGAGTCATGCGTATCGACTATTTTGTCTACGTGCTAATATTCCTAGTTAGCCTTTCCCTTTGGTTAGTCATCTCAGAGTGGCCAGCTCCAAATGAAATTTATTTATAGCGCATCCATGAAATAACCATTATATATTCAAATTCCCGAAAAAGGGATCGAAATCATGATGTCACATCAAACCTATTTCTAGGTCAAGTTTTTTTTTGAAAATTGTAAAAATGCAATTGGTTTACCAAATGATTTCTATTACAAACCTATTTCTCGAACTGTTGTGATGCAAACCCTTAGCTTCTTGTTAGTTAAACCACAAACGCCATTGAACCCACCACCCAAATTCGAGATGAGAGAGAGAGAGAGAGAGAGAGAGAGAGAGAGAGAGAGAGAGAGAGAGAGAGAGAGAGAGAGAGGAACCAAAACTAGAATAGGATTTGGATCCATCGCCCCCTCAAAATTTCACCAAATTTTCATCTTCGCCGTTTTTCGTGGATAGGGACAAGATATTTGGATTTGTGTTCAAGGTGGAAGTGAAAGAAAGAGAAAGACTATGGAAAAAAAAAGGCTGAAGGAAATGAATTCCTAAATCCATACATACGAATTGCGGAATTAACATGCTCAAATATTAGTTTGAGTCACTGCTAGGGATTGTATACGTCATACGAACGGAGCATACCTTATTTGCCATATATATGAATTGTGGAATTAACATGCGCAAATATCATATCTGTCATACGAACGGAGCGTATCTTCTTTGCCATAGATTAATATACAATACAGAGAGAGTTCGCCCATAGATTTGAAGTTCGGCAGAGAAGCATCACAATTTTCCTTCGTTCTTTATTTTTTCACAATGAGAATGATGAGAGGAATGTAAGAACTGATGACATTGATTTGTTTTGGAATGTGTGTTGCTATCATGTTTAAAATGTGGCAGTTATCCATAATGGATAATGGCTGGGTTAACCTACATGTGTTAGGTCCAATATTTGAAATGTAATGACCTTTTTGACTTTTTGCGTCACCCATTGCAGAACTTTTACAACTGTAGTTTGCATGTGTAAGAAATGTGTTTGAGTGCAGCGCACTAATTATCACCTCCAATTTTATTATTATTTTTGTGAAAATGTTAAATTATTTACTTCCTACTCGGGCACTTAAGGGTAAATAATGAACTTAAGCTGATGACGGATCTTTCCTTCAAGCATAAATTTAATAAAATGAAAGCTTCTTTTTTATCGTACTTATCCTTTCATGATGTTTGAGACGGACAAGCGCTAGAAACCTACTTTAAGTCTCCATAAACGAAAATTCAATGACTTTCTAGTTCGTACACATGAATAATTCTGTTCACACTTCAAGCTAATCTTTCAACATAAACATAAAAAACATCAATCATTAGAATCACAATTATTTTCATTTCTCAATGAAACTTCTGGATCCAACAAACATAAAGAACACCGTCCTATAGGAGGTTCATTACTTGGAAAGAAAGCTCCTTTCTTTCGTTGCACGACACCTAGGTAAACACTGACATTTCAAACTCCTCTATCTCCCAGCACCGCAGCAAAGACAAACGAAAGCTTCACTAGAACCGTTCATGACAATATGAAATTTGTAGATCCTCCAAACAATCGGGAAAAAAAAAATGCAGTTGCACGGAATATTATTAGCTACAAAGAAATCCATTCCCCCCCCCCCCCCCCCCCATCCTTTTTGACAACGAACGAAAACAAGTCTTCAAAAGTCGATGTCTAATTATCCCTTGCTCCCAAAACCTCTTCAGCAAACTTCTTAACTAGTTCTCTGGACCTACGACAATGCATAGGTGAAGGACAGTCATTTAGTTGGACAATCCTTACATTGGAGGATAAAAATATCTCCACCATTCAAAAGATTCAAAAGTGCGCGAACCATTACTTTAATTGACAAACACGTCTACCATAAAATAAGCTAATGTGGCATTTAACGTGGCTAATGGTGGAGATGAGGACAATTCAGCAAGGCGTATGTCATTGAGACCAAACAAAGTTTATTCGTCACTACTTGATAACGTAGTCTTTTTTCAAAAATTCCTTTTCGTTAACTTAAAGATAATCAAACTGATCAAAAGAATAGAAATTTGCTTGAGCGTACGGCTATTTGCATGCAAAAGGCTGCACTGTAGTAACTTCGAAATTCCAGGTGGGGTGTAGATCAATTAAACAACTTATCTTGTCATAATTAATTGAAATGGAAGCAATTACCTGTTAGTTTTCAGATCGACTCCCTTGATGCGTGCAACCTGTACTAGAGCCTCTTCCCTTCCCTTCACTTCAATGTGCGATCACATGGAACGGAATTCATTTCTTTCTTTTTCTTTTCTTTTCTTTGATAATTCATGTTGGCATCTACAGCTCTTCTGAGACCTCTTTGGCAACCAAGTCGATTAGTTCTTCGAGGCTGCGACAAATGCACAACGAAAGAAAAAGGTTTGTTTTCGTCAGCACGCAATAAAAGTATATCAAAATGACAACCTAATTAGTCTGCAGCTACACCAGAATTTGGTCGGACATTGCTCAATATGAAGAAATTCAAGATGCTCTAAAAATTCGCAAACCAACGTGATGTTTCTGTTCTTGATAGAATCAGTGAAATTGTATCCAAATATCTAAAATGATATGTTGGTCTCAACAGAACATGAATTCTGAGATAAGCAAATTAGGCCATAGGTTTAAGCAAGAAATTCTTGAGAAGACTATATTTTATAGAAGAAACTATTTTTTTGTTGCCCTTTGAATCAAATTTTGATTGCCCTTTTGGCCTCTTTAGCTTTAAGTATTTATAACATTTCAATGAAGACTATAAAGCTGTAAGAGAGGCTAGAGGCAAGGCTTTCTTTGATATGTATAAAAAACTTGGGAGCAAAGAAGGAAGAAAAAGATATCTATAGGCTTGCAAAGATAAGAGATAAGAAAAGTAAAGACTTGATACAGATTAGATGTATCAAGGATGAAAATAAAAAATTGTTAGTAAGAGATGAAGTGAAGGAAAGGTGGGTGAGCTATTTTAACAAACTTTATAATGGGGAGGGCGATAGAAGTGATGTGAATTTGGTGGACGTTTCTAATGAGTTAAACAAAAGGTTTGTGCGTAGAATTAGAGTACAAGAAGTTAAGAATGCTTTAAAGAAGATGAAGACTAGTAAAGCCTTAGGACCAGATGGTGTCCCTATTGAAGTATGGCGATGCTTAGGGAATGTGGCAATAAGTTGGTTGACTAAACTGTTTAACAAGATTCTCCAAACTAATAGAATGCCTGATGAATGGAGGAAGAGTATGATTGTGCCTATCTACAAGAACAAGGGGGATATTTAGAACTGTTGCAACTATAGAGGCATTAAGCTTATGAGCCATACAATGAAATTGCGGGAAAGGGTTATTAAGCATCGTTTAAGAGTAGTAACCAAGGTCTCTGTAAATCAATTTGGATTTATGCCCGGAAGATCTACCATGGAGGCTATCTTCTTAATACGACAGTTGATGGAGAGATATCGAGAAAAGAAGAAGGATCTGCATATGGTGTTTATTGACCTCGAGAAGGCATATGATAGGGTTCCAAGAAAAGTTTTGTAGTGGATTCTTGAGAAGAAAAAAATACCCTTAAAGTATGTAGAGGCAATTAAGGATATGTATGATGGTGTTATCGCATGTGTGAAGGCCTGTAATGGCACATCAAGTTATTTTCCAATCACAGTGGGTTTACATCAAGGTTCGACCTTGAGTCCTTATCTTTTTACATTAATTATGGATGAGCAACAAAAGATATCCAAGATGCGGTGTCATGGTGTATGCTATTCGCAGATGATATTGTGCTTATTGATGAGACTAGGGCTGGGGTCAGTGCTAAATTAGAATTATGGAGAAACACGTTAGAGTCCAAAGGATTTACGTTAAGTCAGAGTAAGACGGAATACATGAAGTGTGAGTTTGCCACGACAAAAGGAGATGATCAAGAATCCGTCGATATGCTTGGAGAGGAGTTACCTAAGAAAGATGCTTTTAGATATTTGGGATCAATTTTGCAAAAGAGAAGAGAGATTGATGAGGATGTTAGTCAAAGAATCAAAGCAGGTTGGATGAAATGGCGCAGTGCATCAGGGTTTTGTGTGATCGCAAAATCCCTCTTAGGTTAAAGAGAAATTTTATAGAACAACAATAAGACTTGCAATGCTATACGGAACTGAATGTTGGCTAGTATAGAAGCAACACGAGCATAAAATTGGAGTAGCGAAAATGAGGATGTTAAGGTGGATGTGTAGTCATACAGGATGGATAAAATAAGAAATAACGATATTCGACGAAAAGTTGGAATAGCATCGGTGGCAGAGAAGATGAGAGAATATAGATTGAGATGGTTTGGACATATTCTCCGTAGACCCCTAGATGCTTCGATAAGAACAGAAGTGTGTTATCGAGAACATGATATAAAGAAAAGACGAGGGCGGCCGAAACTTACTTGGGGAAAGGTAGTAAAACAAGATTTAATGGAGTAGGAAATAGATTGGCGTACGATCTATCTTATGACAGAATGGAGGAAAGCTATTTGCATTATAGAGGAGCGGATTTTCTATGTTCCAGAGTGCCCTGTTTAGTCATTTTTACTTATTTTTATTTATTTATAGTTATATTTATATTTATATTTATTGTTTATTTATATTTTTTTATTATTATTTTTATTATATTTTTCATTATTATTATTTTTTTTGGCACCCATATTTTTGCTTTTTTAGTATATTTTAAGCTTTTTCACTTCGGGTTCATCGACCACTGACCCCAACTAGTTTAGGATAAAGGTGATGTTGATGTTGATGTTTTTCTTCATACCAAAAAAATTAAAAATACTTTGAATGAAAAAATGGGTGATATGACCTTGAGTTATACATATATTTTGACTTAAATATTCTCTCTTGAATAATAAATCCAGATAATCCCCGTTCGTTTAGTGGCAAAACCGTTATTTGGGAAAGAATCTAATGTAACATTACCTCCCATAACTGGTGTTGAAAGGCCCCAAATAGATCCGAAACAAATTCGAAAGGTTGGACAATTTTTTTTTTCCTGATAAGTTTTAAAAAGTAGGGGAAAAATGAAAATCGTCTAAAAGGTTGGAATTTATTTTGTCGGTTGTCCTTGAAGTAATAATCATATTAGGTAATCTCGCCGAAATCTTCATGCGTGTTTAGACTTTTTGAGTTCTAGTTATTTCCTTAATAAAATTAGACAAATCTAAAGGTGAAAGTACCTCCTTTATCCCATCTAGCACTTACGCAGTGCATTTCATGTTCTGTTATGGAGACAATTGAATTAAAAATTTCACAGCTCCTTTAACTACTGTTATTATACTCAGTAACAACTTTCAATCTCAAATATTACATAAAAGTTCCATGGAAGCTCATGTAAACAAACACTAAACTTGGATGAACTTTTACTTATCTTGTTAACAGTTTAAATCAATTCACTAGATTAATTTAAATTACACTCGTTCTCCCTTCACCAAAATCTTCTTCGTTCTTTTTGAGTGCCTTTTTTTTTAAAATTCTTTAGTAGTATCCTAAGCGATGTCACTCTGTTTGGAAAGCCAGACTCATAGTGGAGAGAATTATAGGGGAAGAAAGTTGGAAATGATGGGGTGGTGAATGCAAAACCATTGTTTGGAAGAGGTAGAGAAAATCAAGATACTCATTTGGAAGTGAAGCGGATTCTGCTGAGCCCACTAATTCTTATTTCCAAATGTGCTCTCAAAAGTAATAGAAAGCGACAAAATTGTGAAGAATGATATAGCAATTGTGCAATGAAATACAATCACGCTTCCAATGTGAAAATGTCAATTTCCATTTTTCTCTAATCCTTTTTTCAAATCACTACGCTGTCTTCACCTCCGTATCCTAAGACTTCAAACCAACAAAGAATGTGTTTTCTTCACCTCAAATTTCTTCACCCACCTAAAGAGCTCTTCCATAGATAGTGGTAAGAATCTACTCGAGTGTACTTGAGAGCAAAAGTTTACATTGCAGTGACATTGAAATTCTTTGGCGGTATTGTTGATTGAATGACTCATCATCTCATAATTTAGAAGGTAAAATGCTGTTAATTCAAAAAAAAAAAAAAGTAGCATTACCTGTTAGTTTTCAGGCTGTACCCATCCATGTCCCCGACATAACTAAAAGCCTCTTCGCATTCCTTCAGTGTGCGACCCCACTCGGTTTTGTCGCCATATAAGCTCGTGTGGCGCTTCAGGATATCTCTGTATAAATTGCTTTCAAGCTTAACATCAGCTTTCTCCACGTCGTAGAATATGGGCAGGATTCTTATCTTTCCATCTGACTTCTTGCGTTCTACCATGCGAACTAGTTCATAGATACACCACCTACTAGAAGCAAAGTTCTTTGATAAGAAGGGTATGTAGATATGAGAGTCGTCTAGTGCTATTTGAAGGTCACTGCTAATTCCAAGACCACCATGGCACACTGCCTCATCGACCATATAAACCCGAAATTTGTTACGAAGAAGGTTCTTGTAAAGGATCTCGACAATGGTATAACGGTTGTCAATTCCTCTAAAACTCAAGAACACATCATACGTAGGAATTCTATGAGGAAGCCAGGTCGATTCTGGGTCATCCAGCAATCTTTCCAGGATAGTGCAACCACGATTATCTAACTCAAAGCTTTCTATGCCCTTGAGACCCTGGATCTCTCTTATATTTGGACAAGCTTCTATCTCAATGCGCCGTAGCTTACCTAAGCTTGACAAGTTGGCTAAGCTTTCTATCTTTTCACAGTAGGCAATACGGAAGTGCTCCAACGATTTGAGTCCCAATAAATCATCAATCTCAACCAGGCTTTTCAATTTGTTCAGTTCCAACCACGATAGCTTCTCCAAGAGTTTCAGATCACGTATTTTCTCCAGCGATTCACATTTTCTTAGCTTCAATATTGTCAAACTTGCTAGGTCTTTAGAGACAAAGAAGCATTGCATTGGATATTCAAGTAAGGACATTTCCGACAAATTTTTTACGTCGGAAAAAAGTGGTAGCAGATTCACTCCCCGAAATTTCATGGTTGACAAACTAGATGGAAGAGGATGGCTCACTTCCTCTTCTAGCGGATCATTTGTCCTAGATTCGTCAGGCTCCATTGGAAGGGTCAATAGAGATAGTTCAAGATAATGTAATTTGACGAGGCTTGAGAGGTCGGGGATAATTGGGAAGTGAGGTGCTTGCATGTGAAGGTGCTTCAAACTTGAGGGAAGATCTGGGACTTTTTGTGGGTGACTTGTACTCATTTCAAGTGTTTCGAGACGAGAGAGACCACCTAGCACCGCAGGGAAGTCAACAGCAGTATATGACATGTCCAATGTCCTCAAATGGGATAGCTTCCCAATCTTCTCCAGGTTTTCATCCGTCAGATTGCTACACTTCTTGGCATGTAATTCTTCAAGCATTTCTATGTCTCCAATAGTATGGGGAAACTTACTTATCTTGGTGTAACTTACCTTGATCACTTTTAGTTTCTTTAGACATCCAATGGAATCAGGTAGTTCATCTATCCCTGACTTTGATAAATCCAACTCAGCCAACATTGTCATTTCTCCAACAGAGCTTGGAAGCTTCTGTAGCTGTGCACACTCGCATAAAGATAAATGTGTAAGTTTCACCAACCCTCCAATAGAGTTTGGAAGTTCGATGATTCCAAGGTGCTCGTCCAATATTAAACTTGACAGAGAATGCAAACCTCCAAATGTCTCTGGAAGCTTGAAGGGGTGATAATGTTTGGGCATGATAATCTCCGTCAAAGATTGCAGAGAACCGAACTCTACAGGCAATTCTCGAAGAGCCTTGCATCCGTTGATATCGAAAGTTCTTAGGCGCTGTAGCTTATCAATGGAGACGTCAATTGTGGCTAACTTGGCACATCGAGCAAGAATCAACGTCTCCAAAGACGTGAAGTTGGAGAGGTTGGGTGTCCTTGTTAAGCCCATGCAATCCGTCAAATCTAAAACTTTCAATTTATCCATCTGCATAAAAGAGTAAAAGTAAAAACATAAATGAGAAACATCAGCATATATGGTGGTATAATTAATAAGCTAATTATCCATAAGTCCATAATTTAGGATAGTCCGGGGTACTTTGAACATCGGAAGTTTCTTTGGGGATGTTGCAAATAACCCTCAACCTGAGTTTTTTTTTAATGGAGTTAGGCCCCGCCAGAGGTCAATTTTCTACCGTGGTGAAAATACAAAGAGCCATCCCACCTTTATTTCACTTCACATCCTTTATTTCCAAAACCCGCGGTTTGCATCTTAGAACAATACTCCATAACCTCGCTATGAAAACACAGAAAACTCTAATTCCCTCCCAAATCACCAACTCAACTCTCTCTTAATGTCTATGTATAACCTAATAATAGTCAGGATGTAAAGTAACGGATTAAACAATTAATGTTGCAATTGAATAAATACGAAATCCATTTGTAAGTTGAAAATGTTCAGAAGGAATCTGAGGTAGAGACAAGGTTTGCAAGTCCGCCGACAGGGGAAAGAGAAAAGAAGAGCTGAGTTGATTCCGCACAATTTTTGTAGCCGAAAAATTGACTTAAAAATTAAATGTTAGAAATGGACAAGCAACTCCATTACATTTGTTTTCTGCCCTGAACTGAACTATAGATTTCCATGAGATTTGACATGGTACTTTAGTTAAAAATTAGATTCAATGTAAAGCTCGACCCTTCGCTCACTAACTCGAGTTACATAAAAAAGTACAACTAATGTCATTTTCATTTATTTTACAGTTAATTAATGCAATTATAAAGAAATACTTACCTATTTAATTAGCCTAATGAGCCCATTGAATGAAGTATTATGAAGCTCAAGCTTGCCTTGATTCAACTCATCAACTTACTCGTGATCCTTTATGACGTTCGAGTGGAGTGTTACCAATCTCATACTTGATTCCAATTGACTTTTTAACAATTGAACGTGACTCAGACTTTACATATCATTCAAATCATATATGATGCATATCGAAGCCGAATGGCACTCTACTAAAGCACATTAATTCCAAAGCCTAAGCAACTTTTATGCGGGACATAACTGTATTTCACTTTGATATACAGAAAGATATTGAATGTTGCTTGCGCAAAATATATTCTACACTCAGATGAGTAGGGGAGCACATGCAACCATTATGTCAGTCGTGTATATATACACTCTTGCTTCCATCATTGCGAATGAGGTGGAAGTATATAGATTAAGGCATTTCATACCTTCATTTGGCTCCACGCATCCCAATCATCTTTAATATTGCTATTCGAAAGGTTGAGTACAAGCAATCTACTAAAGTGAAGGTTTTCTGCCTGGAAAGTCGTTTGCCATGTATGCCAAGAAAGCCATCTTAGCTTCGAAAGAAGATCCCTGAAGTCGCCAGAAAAATCCGAGCCTTTCACTCGAAGGAACCTCAGTTTTGGCAGAGCAGCTAATTCTTCATTTACCAAGTTGCGGCTATTGTCACTAGAGGTCAGGCTCAGGGCTTCTACATCTTCATTTCTCTGCCAACAGAGAGTCGAGATTAATTGAGTGCACAACAGGTAATGCTCTTACGGAGCTATAAAGAAAGGAAGCATATGAACAATCGTAGACAATTTCTCTAATAGGGAACCTGCAATGACATGTGCCTTTTTCCCAGCAAGTAGAATTCTATGTTTTCATTCACTCCATTAACAAACATTTCAGCTTCCATTTGAAGGTAGCTTCTTAATCATTTCTCCATTTCCTGTTTTCTATCTTTCCAGAAATATAATTATCATGTCAATTCCAATCTTCCTAGTTTTTTTTTGTTTTCACTGTAATTGTGTTTGAAAGTAATTTAAAAATTCCAATCGGATATCACGTGAAAGGGTGCTTCATTCTTTCATAATTGTCAGAAAACTATTTTCCATCCTATAGAACCTAGAAAAAAAAACTAACTATTAGGCAATCTATTTGGTCTCGCTTCACCAATATACAGTACCTTTTGACCCAATTGTTTTGAGAGAGAGCTGTCACACTCACAGGACAAATGGTAAGTTAAACAAAGCTAACTATCAAATGAAAAAATAAAAAATTATGCCACATAATCTTCCATTTTACCTGTTTTCTCTTCAGTAGTTCTACAATATGATCATGTTCCCACACCCTACTAGATTTTGGAGTATGTTCTTCATGGACGATATGCCTCCCCAAATCTCGAATTTGGTCGTGCATCCAAAGCTTTTTACCCATAATTTTAATCAAGGACCGTTGCTGGAGGACACGAATTGCAGTCTCAGGATAGTACTTACAGTCATCCCACATAATAATTGGATATGTTTGGTCCTCGTTGGTGAAAAGGCAAGCAATGTCCAGAAATACTTCTTTGTACTCCTTCCGATTCAATCCCTTATAACTGATCATTAATACTTCTCGGACAATGTCAAAACCACCCTTATTTAACATCTGCAATGTCTCTTCCAATAGCTTTTTTTGAATATTAGGTGACTCCAGGGCAAAGTTCAGCCCAAAAATATGAGAACCTATCACTTGCACGGACAAAGGAAGCATATCCACTCTGCGGACAACGTTATCTACCAAAAGAGCATACACTTCTTCAGGAGAGACTCTTCCGAATGCATGCCTACAGAACAGCTCCAATGCTTGACTAGGTTCCATTTTTTGAACTTCATAATCAAAAATTCTTTTGGTTTCTTTATTGGATAATTCCACTTGAGTCGTCAAGACTTCTTTGTTTCTAGTGGTGAAGATGATCCTACTGCGTGAACCAAACCAATCATATTTTCCGGCTAGCTTTTGGAGTTGCTCTTTCTGGTCTAGATCATCAAGAACAATGAGTACATTTTTTTTACCCAACACTTTTTTGATCCCACCATCATCTTTAATCTGGTCCATAATGCCAGAACTGACATAATCTGATAACAGCCTTTTCTGCAAATCCGAAGGACCACCAGGATGTTGCCATTGGACTCGAACATCATGAAGAAAACTAAAGCCATCAAAGTGGACTCGTAATTTGTTGTACACAATTGTGGCGAGAGTTGTTTTTCCAATGCCGCCCATGCCATGGATGCCAACGTAACGTACAGCATCAGAGCCAACATCCAACAATTTCATTATAGCTTGCAGCTGAGCAATATCTTCAACCAAATTTTCAGGCTCCGTCACGTGTCCTGTATTAAGCTTACGGGAAACTCCTTCAACAATTGAGTCAATTTCTTCTCCTTGGCTGCAGCAAAGCATGAAAATGCCGTTTCAGTCAAAGACATGATAGACTATAGGACTCTAGGAAACATGTAGACACATAATTCAGCTCTTTCAACAACTTAAACCAACGGAAACTAAGCATTAAGATCAGTTGACCGGAAATTTTTGCAGATGTGGTTTGCAACAATTGAACAAGAGAAAAAGTGTCAAGAAAATTCCCCTTGGCGGATAAGATCCCACCCCTTTTATACGTGCAACTGCCAACCTCTACAAGAGCCTTCTTCCACCTTTTCAACTCATCAGGGCCAACATTCTTCTTGTCCGTAGGTAATCTCTTTTCCGTACAAATTGGTCTTGAGCTTAACATTACGTTTCCGTACAAAACATAAATATTCTAGGCTTTCCACATATATATAGGTTCAATTTTTTTCGTATTATAATTTCATCTCCCTAAATTTGCGGTTCCAATACATCACAACAGGGAAATTCTGCAAAATCTTTTAAGCGTGCATTTTTTGGATACATGCTTCGCGGTTGCATTTTCTGATGTTAATTATGCACTTTTAAAAAAAAAATTCTGGTCATGTCTTTGTCTAATTTTAAAATTGCAATACTCCTATTGATTCGACAACTTAGCACGAGATTGTTAGCATACAAAATTTTGTGATTACCATGGGAGGGGAAACATACATAAAAACTCATGATTTCCACCATATTTATTGTGATAATATGAGTAAATAGAAAGATTGATTACGTAAAATATATGATCAAGCAAAAAGTTGGGATACCTTTCGCCCAATTATCCATTAAAAGTTGGGGAGAAATTTACCGTTTGCCTTGAAGTTCCCGTCCATGTCTGCTGCCAATCTCTTGAAGTGCTTTTTCCCATTGCTGCACTTGAGAGGAGCCATACTTCCCCCTGCGCTTCAGACCAAACAAAGAAAGAAAAAAATTGTCCTTGTGCTTGCGTAAGGATTTCTTGTACCGATTGGTCTTGAGCTTCACATCGTCAGGCGTCACGTCATAAAAAATGGGGATGATTTCTTTGCTTCCGTTTGGTTTTGAATGGCATTCTACCATGCATTCTACCTCACGGAGACACCACACGCTGTCAGCGAAGTGTTGAGAGAAGATGGGTATGTAGATCTGGGAATTCTTTACTGCCTTCAAAACTTCATTGATTTTTCCACCATCTTTGATTTCTTCATTGTCAAGGAAAACGCGGATTCCCGCATGTACCATGCTGCGGTAGAGGATATCAGTGAAGTTTTGGCGCGTGTCGCTTCCCCTGAAACTCAAAAACACGTCGTACTCTTCTCCGGACGCATCATCCGTTATTGACGTAGACTCCGAGACCCTCTGTAAGGCCTCATCCTCTTCTCCAGACGCATCGTCCGTTCTCGATGTCGACTCCGAGTCCCTCCTCTTCGATTTCATGAGTTGTCTCAGAGCCCTGCCAAAAATTACAACTTCTAACCAGATCGAGACTTAAAAATAGGAATGTAAATCGAACGAACAGGCTGAATCGCAACAAACTTGTATAGGAGCAAAGTTTCTTTGTTTGCTCGTTATCTGTCGACAAGAGCTCGAAGAGAAGTTGAATCGGAGCACTTACAGTCCTCCTACAATCAAAGCGAGGATGGTGACTAGAGCTTGAGTTCCGTTGAATGCCATCTGTGGGCCGACCCTCTCAGCTGTATTCACCCATAGAAGAGAAGCGTTCTGTAAAAGGAGCTAATTGGGAGGGTTCAGCGAAGGAAGATCGACTCTAACTTCACAAGGTGAAGAGAAGGAGGCGGACAGACAGAAGGAGTCTCAACAATAGAAGGCAAGGGTAAAGTCCTTCTGGTGGAAATTTACAGCCCACTGTCACCCGGTCAATGTGCGAATCATGTGGTCCTCCACTTGTAGAATTAAACAACAGAGTTGAACATTAAAAAAAACAAAAATTCAAGGGGATGGGGAAAAATTGAAATTTCAAGAGAAGTTCAAAGACTATTGCATGTTTTAACAGGGTCATATAGTAAATGGCCCAGTTTTTACTTCTTCCTACCAATTCATGCTTTTCATTATGACTTGGCCAAACAAGAAATTACAAGAGCTAGAGCTGTGCCAAGCCTGCTTCGGTTTCATTCCCTTTGTTTTGTCCTCCTCCCAGAGCCAAAAGTCCAGCTTGCCTTAGCAAATAAAGACTAAAGAGGTCCTCAACCAACGAAGTGGAACCAGAACCGATCCAGTTGAACGGATCCTTACATACGACAACTATATTTGGGCAATTGAATCGAAAGAAGCATGGTTTAGTTTTTCCGTTTTTGTTTTCTTTTTTTTTTTTTTAAAGCCAATTTTTAATTATTATCTTTTTTCTCTTTCTTCTTCTCTTTTTATTTTTTCCCTCCTGGTTTCGCCCGGTCGCCTGCCACGGCAATGGCCAACGACTAGCCACAGGTGAGCTCGAGAGTCGGCTGGTCCTGGTGATCTCAGGCTCATCGGAGGCGGGCGAGCCACAACTGATGTTCCCATGCAAAAATCTCACGTGAAGGGACAAAGAAATATGCTCGAAGATAAAAAGGGATGCGACAATGAAACGTCAATGTCTATATATATTTTTATTGTTGTCCTAATTGAAATGGTGGTCTGACAATGTCGTGCATAAATTATCACAGATATATACATTCAGATATGTCGTTAATAGTAAAATAGTTTATACGTCGTGTTTCCAACGAACAAGACTTTAATGAGGAAACAAGATAGCACGAGTTCTTCTATTGTTGTAGTACAAGATTCAAATAAGGACTGGCTTATGGTTGTGTTAGA
Source organism: Psidium friedrichsthalianum (assembly GCA_019149425.1). Classification (NCBI taxonomy): domain Eukaryota; kingdom Viridiplantae; phylum Streptophyta; class Magnoliopsida; order Myrtales; family Myrtaceae; genus Psidium; species Psidium friedrichsthalianum. The sequence continues at coordinate 27,178 of JAGVVM010019508.1, forward strand.
TGCATCATTTTTGTCTGTTAAAGATGGCTCCAGCCCTGTGGCTAGGCTGAGGCTCATCGGCCTTGGCCAAACTTGGAGCTCGCCGGTCTTGGGTGAGCTTGAGCTCGCCTAGATTTGGCGAGCTTGAGATTGCCTAGACTGACTAAGCCTTGAGCTAGACAGCCCGCATCATGGCCAATTGCCAAATGGTTGGCCATCTTCGAGGTTTGCTATCAGCAGAGGAAGAAGGAAGGAGGAAGGAGCAGTGGGTGGAAGGAGGAGAAAGAAGGAGAAAAGAAGAAAAGGAAAAAAAATAGAATTTTTGAATTTCTAAAAAATATATAAAAATGAAAACAAAGTAAAAAAAAAAATTATGAAGAAAGGAAGTGTGAAAGAGAGGAGGAAGGAAAGATGATGAAATTCCTTTTCTCAAAAAGAGAAAAACATTTTCATCGCTTTTGAAGTTTTTTTTTTTTTATGGGTAGAAAATGTTTTCTTAAATTAGCTTGTTTTCCTTAAACCAAATGCCGAAAAATTCAAAAAACGTTCTTAAAATTTATTTTTCATGAAATAAATAGAGTATTAGTGAAAGAAGATCGACTGTGGCTTCCAATGACAGGTGACCTTTGGCTCAGCGAATGGTCTCTCAATATGCAAAATACTAAAGAAGTTCAGTAATTTATTCATTCTGTCTATTATAGATGACTGGTCTTGGTCAGACTTGGAGCATCTTTTTGCTGCTGACGCCTTGAGAATTGCATCTTTCGCTGCTTTGTTGTTGCTATCGACAGTCGTCACTGCCGTCCAAGGTATTTTATAATGTCTGTTTCTGGACATTTGTCGCTGGAACTATTACATGTGCATTTTCAAGAGGTGATACAGCTGGCCTCCCCTGCCGAGACCAACATTTATTTCGAATTAATAATTTTTGCAGTACCTTTTATGTAGACCTATCAAATACGTGGATCGAGTCGAAATGATCCGACCTAAATTGCCACATATAATCTATTATGACCTATTTATTACAGTGCAAAATTTTCAATCTGTGCCCATCCGGATTCATGTTGTTAACACACTTTTATATTCAATTGAATCTACTCGGTCTATTTGAGGAGAAAAAAGAAACATAACGGCAGAGGAGATGATGAAGGAAACGTCAAAGGGACATGCCCGCATCACTTTTGCTCATTGTATTCTTGAACATCCTTGAAAACGTCAAAATGAAAACACGCCGTTGAGCGGGATTCTTTTCAGGGAAATCTCTCATGCTTAACACAAATCGCACATCATCTTCTCTACCAAAAGCGCGATGCTCATCTCAGGCCTCTGAAAATCTGCAATTGTTTCAAATTCCATAAGAAGTTGCTCTTGAACCTCCTCGAAAAAGTTACCTCGGATTCAACAAGTGCTATCAAAACCATACGGTTGAGATCGTCTGAGTGTTACTAGACGTGCATATAAAGCTATCCGTAAAATTCAATATACATTTAGGAAATCGACAGAAATGGTTACATTTTCAAATGATAGAGGCATGGTCCATTCAGCGCAAAATGAGCAAGCAAGATATAGTGAACTCAGTATATATGCTTTGAGTTGAACGTGTGCAAGAGATAGTGAACTCAGTATATATGCTTTGAGTTGAACTCAGTATATATACGCACACGCAAAATGAGCAAGCAAGAGATAGTCAATCAAGAAAATACTCATAACCGTGAATATGGTAGGAATAAAGCTATTAGGTGTTTTGATCACAACATCAAGTGAAATATGGTACGAATTGATCGATGCAAACATTTCGGACAACGCAAGATTAACTCGAGCGTCAACATATTTATGAACATGTGCGTCAATGCATCATGCATTAGCATTTTTTTTTTGTCTATACTTCTTGGATAATTCTTTGCCATATATGTCACCGCATACGTCATCTGCAGCCACCATTTTTCCTTTTTCTTTTTCAACTTTCGAGTTGTACAAATTAAAATATAAAGCGAGGAGGAATTCTTAAATAATTCAATATGTTTTGCATAACAACACATGAGCCTATTTAAGGCTTTATTAGATAACTATGTAAGCCTACATATCAATCAACATATATAGACAATCAATAGAATTATCAAAATCTCTAATATAAGAAATTATCCTAAAGAATCCCTAATTATTGCTAACTTTCTCTCTCAAGCTCAAGATGATTAATCCGTTTGTTTCACGGAAATGACCTCCTGGGGGAAAATATTTTCCAGGAAGTCATTTTCCAAGAAAATAACAATATTTTCCGGTGTTGGCTAATACTTAAAAATGAATTGGAAAACAATTTCTATCGTTTGGCAAATAATTGATTTTCTGGCGACCGGCGGCGGCGGCGACCGGCAGCGGTGGCGGCGACCGGGGACGGTGGCCGGGGACCAACGGCTGGCGGCGGGTGGCCATGGATGGCGGTCGGTGGCCGGGGATCGACGGCGGCGACCGGCGGAAAATGATTTCCTCTTTTTAAAAGAGGAAATCGTTTTCCACACTTTTCAAAGAGTTTTTTTCATAAGAGGAAAATATTTTCCAGGTTTAACCTATTTTCCGCCCCCAAACACCGGAAAATCCGAAAAACATTTTCCAGGAAGTTATTTTCCCCAAACAAACGGAGCAGTAAGCTTGAGTTTGAAATCAAGTGTAACAGTATCATGAAACCTTTTTGACCATGAAATCAACGCCCAACGGAGGTCTTGGGGATCCGTGGCAAGGCAACGCTTGGCTATGCATGAGACGGTGCTTGGCTATGCGTGAGATGGCGTTCGGCGGCTATTTGTGATGAAAGTTCCAAATCTAGCTGGTATGAGAGTAGCAAATTTGATGGTGGTATAGGCATCTCAAAACGACCCGTGGAAGGTTGAGGATCGGAGGGAAATAGCAAGCAGCCGATGCGGCTAACTTGCGAAACAGTAACTGAGCGATGCGATCTATACGGCTGGCATTGTAGCATCAAGCGCCCTATACGATTGGCTTGGGAAAATAGTTACTCAGTGATGCGGCTGGTTGGCATCGAAAGAAAACCACCTCTGTGATAAATCATAGTATTCCGAAAATAGTTACTGTTAAAGTAATTAAGGAAATTGAGTTGGATTATCACCGGCTTGATGACTTGTTCACATCGCACGAGATTATTTGGTTTTATCCAAATATTCACTAGCAGAGTTTTACTATCTTGAGTGATGACCCATAAGAGACCGTCCGCCAAGTATCGAACGTAGAATATTCAATCCTATCTGTGTCCTTTGTTATGCTGTTAAAAAATCTAAGGACTACTTTTTTGCTTTTTTTCAGTTTCAGCTAGTTTCCGTGCTCAAAATTGAAGTTGTTATCCTCTTTCTTTGGAAATTTGCTTGGAATCAATACATAGTTGTATAATGTTTGGATTGCTAGGAATAAGCGATCATGATAACTCCATTATAGTTACTCACTGCGAATGAAGTTTTTTAGTCAAGTATAAGAGATGTCAATTCAAATTATTACGTGCAGATATTAAAATACTATACATGAGAAGGATGGTTGAGGCATGAAATATTTCGTGGTACTTAATGACTTGGCCCGCATGAATTTTTTTTTTTTTTTTGTATATTGTTCTCTCTATTATAAACAAAAATAAGACTTCGCAATCCAAGCTATTTCTTGTGCACGAAACTCATCGATGATTGGATATCACCAAATGGTTGTTAGTAACTCGTCTTTGTCCTACCAATTTTTATTAGAAGCGAAGGCTGGTACGAGAGAAACAACCAAAAACTAGGGGTGTCAACGGTACGGTTCGGTTCGGTTTTTTAAATAACCAAACCGAACCGAACAGCTATGGTGAACAAATAAACCGAACCGAACCCTGACCCGAACCGAATACGTACCGAACCGAACCAAACCGAATTTTCGGTTCGGTTCGGTTCGGTTCGGTTTTTCGGTTTTCCTCTTTTTGCAGCCGAATTACTTATATTAATTGAAGCTCATGTTTCCTCGTCTTTCTCCAATGTCATCCCTCTTTGGCAAATCATCATCACCCGATATAACCTTGCACGAGCAAGATGAAAAGCTTCTCATTCATTATATTCATTTCAGCATTAATATGGTGCTGTCACTTAGAGATTCCTTTGAATCCTTCCAGAATTAACGTGACACTATACACTTAGAGCTCCATCAAGCATACCCATGCTCTTATACAGATACATCATGTTTGCAAAAGAAACCCCATCTGCCATATTTTCTTCTCTCATGCCATTGAAAATGAGCGTTGCTTCAGATATCATGCCAAGATCAGCAT